>OMNW01009317.1:64530-79601 GCA_900303245.1 Selene dorsalis
AAAGAAATAAACCAGAATATTGTAAAAAAAAAAAAAAAATCCTATAAACAGTGTGAATGGTGCAGAGGCCAGAGCTAAAACTTGGAAACTGCTGCTGGAGGTGATTTTTGTCTGTTGAGCTCTGGAGTAATCAAATTAATTAAGAACTCCAAGTTAAATATCCACAAAATGTCTGAGAAAATAATGGCTCAGATGAATTTCATCTCATTGTTATGATTACAAATACCTCTGCGGTGTGTGTGTGTGTGTGTGTGTGTGTGTGTGTGTGTTAATCACATGCACTCCCGTCATTTGAATGTCATTAAAGAAACATCTCACGCTGTCCCCCTGCGTTTTTTCAATCAGACTTTCTTTTCTTTTAATTTCACCACAGTTCATCAACACCAGTTCATCTTGCTATTGGCTGCTGCCATGGCGATGGCCCTGGATTCGTCACACACCCTGGCCAGTGAGAGGAGCTCGATAGAGAGCACGTATGAGCTGACCAAGTACCTGGAGTATCAGCTCAAGGAAATCAAAGACGTATATGTGAGTAACTCTTTGTGATATCATTCAGTTCAGACCATTTTAATGTGCTTCAGTGCAATTCAAAGACTCTAACATCATAATTACCCATAACATTGTGGTCAGCATATTAATTACTGAGCATGTGGCAACAGAGAAGATGAGATCAGAAAGCAAAGCAAAACCTCAAAGCTGTCAGTCTTCCTTAACTCAGCTTTGACCTGCTTCACTTGTGTGTTGATGTGCACATGGTTTTCTCATTTGTTGAGGGATCAGTGCATACCTGACTGGAGAAGTTATATTTTGTTTGACCTCCAGATTAAATGGTCTGAGATGAAGTGGTGAAACTGCTCCTGTCTGAATATCCGTTTCATGGCCTGATGAATCCCAGTGAAGCGATGAAGCATGTGTAAAGTGTTTCAGAATCGTCCATTAAATAAAAACTTCTCCTTCTCCTTTTTTTCTTCCTCTTCTATATGTCCTCCAGCTCACCTACCTGGGCCCTCCGTTCAATGAGAAAGACTTCTCCCCTCCACGGCCCAACAGCACAGCTCTGTCTCTGCCCAGCGCCGCCACCCGCCTGGAGCTGTGGCACGGCCTGGAGAACCAGGCCCGGCTGGCCCAGAACCAGAGGGCCTACTCTGTGCTGCTGGCAGCTGTCAGGGAGCTGGCCCGCTCCACCCTCTGCCCCTCCCTCAAGACATCCCTGCTGCACTTTTGCACCGGCCTGGATGGACTGCTGGGCTCCATATCCGCACTGATGACCACACTGGGTTACGCACTTCCTCCTCCATCTGCAAACACGGGAAGCAACTCCGGCGAGCTGCAGTACCCTCAGAGGGGGACAGATGGAGACCGACCAGCTCCTCTGATGAGCCAGAGCATGTACCGGTCCAGAGCCGGGACGAGGACAGACGTGAGTCAGCGTAGCAACCAAAAACGAAACGGGATGAAGGGGGTCAGAGGAGAGCGGGAAGACGGGGTCAATGTCCACCTGATGGAAAAAAGGAGAGGGAAAGAGGGGAGGAGAGCAGAGGTGGCGACATCTGGAGGAAGGAGCGGTGGATCAAGGGAGAGGGGACGAGGAGAACGAGGGAGGAGAGGGAAGAGGGAGGAGCCTGAAGAGGAGGAGCTGGAGCAAGATGGAGGTGCAGAGAGGTGGGGGACTAGCAGGAGGTTGTTGAGTTTCAGTGAGGATGACGAGGAGAAAGAGGGACAACCTGAACCTGGGGTTGAGGTGTCTTACCCAGGCACGCAAAGCTTCAGCCCCCTTCAACAACCAACTATCCAGAGTAACAACAACAACAACAACAACAACAACGAGTACAGCTACAACCTGAACTCACATCACACAGACACACTCAGACAAGAAGATGGATTTTTTGTAGAGGAAACCATTGAGTTAGTGGTAGAAGAGGAGAAACAGTCACATATGGAAGCTCCCTCTTCCTCCTCTCTCTATCAGCACCGTCGGCCTCCTCGCTCCCTCCTCTCCCCCACCCTCCAGCCTTCTCTCTCCACCCTCTCCCTCCTCTACCAGTTTGGAGCAGGTGAGAAACACACTCTCCTCCCCCAGCCCGTCCCTCTGTCTTTACATAGAGGAACCTCTCTCCTTTCGCCTCCTCTGACTCCGTTACTCTCCTCCACCTCCTCCTCCTCTTCCTCTTCCACCTCACTCCTGCCGGTGCAGCCGACCATGAACGACTTCGCCAGGAAGGTGGAGGGGTTCTGGATATTGCGCGAGCTGCAGAGTTGGCTGTGGAGATCAGCCAAAGACTTCAACCGCCTCAAGAGGAGACTCCGAGGTTGAGACACTGAGACGAGACCAGACGCTTAGACAACACACACACACACGCACGCACGCACACACACACACAAATGTGCAGTTTATCAGAAAGTCTATTTGCACAAAATAAGAGTGGAAACAAAGTGAGAGATTTAACAGACAAAAGCACATAAACACATTCGTGCTTCACACATTCATTCATACTGTACTGGAATAAGTGAATGAAGGACTGTCTGGCAGGTCACCAGAAGTGCTAATGGAATATAACACACACAAAGCCAACACATTACCAGCACTGTCACCCGCCTAATGCACATAGCAGCTCATTGAGCGAGACACACTGAGACTGGACTGAGTTACCGGACTTCACAGCTCATGGATCAACAGAAATGCCACTGTAGGTGGTTAGACACACACACACACACACACACACACACACACACACATACACAAGGATAGACTTAGTGACAGGCTGCAAGACACAGTGCAGCCATTGACTGGGAACTGATTCAGTGACCCCCAGATGTGTGAATCAGCAAACATTCATTTTCTCTAAAGGCAGAAGGGAAAATGTCTGAATGGGTGAGAGACAAAAGGAAGGGAGGAAATGGCCAGAGGGATGACGAGGGCACGGATGAGGAAAGGAAGAGGCCGAAAAAGAGAGGAAGACAGAGAGGAGGAGTGAGTCAAGGGGGGTGAGTGGCAGAACTAACGGGCATGGTGGTATTGCTGAGTAATCAGAAGTTGAACGGTCAGTTACAGTAACTCTACAACAACGCTACACATGCTGTCCAGAAACACACACACACACACACACACACACACACGCCTTAACCTTGCATTCACTTCTTTGTTGCCTTTGATTCAGTGCTTTGTACCAGATTTAATGACATATTTAACTCAGCCTTAATCAACCTGTAATTTCTCCACGTTTAAAGGAACAGTTCAGACACTTTAGGAATTTTTCTTTGTTTTCTTGAGAAAATTTAGACCAATCAATCCACATGACTTATGTATCAGAATAATACTGAGACTTTTAGCTCAGGATCGAGACTGTCCACCTCTAAAACTCACTAACTAACACAGTGTATCTTGTTTGTTTAATCTTTTGCCTTTGCGCTCATAATGGTTAATCTGGCTGGGACCTAATTCCAGTATATGATTCCCACCAAAACCACACAGTGTTACTCTTCCATATGAGCTTTTGCACAGATTAAACAAACAATATAAAACATGTTATTTTGTGACCTTTAGCTCAAGCATTAAACTGCCATGTGAAAGTTTCGCAGCTACAGAGATATCACATGGCAAGAACTGTGATTGGTCAATATGAGCTGCTTGTGCTTGATATTGATCACAGTGAAGATAATCTTCTGTTTAGAAAGACTGATCCAGCAAATCTGTTTCCCCTGTCAAGACTCTCTATTGTAGTGAAGTAAATACAGGGACAGTGAAGTTACAGTGCACCACGTGGCCTCTTCACTCTGAACAACACCGACTCTGAATTCAGCCTCTAAGGCCTTTAATGCCTCTCAGCATCCCATGGTTGAAGACTAAAGACATAAGAGTGGTATCAGTGTTCATGTGTAACTGTAACTGAGAAAACAAGAGTTCCCAATATGTCAACTTGTTCCTCTGAGTCACTTCACACTCCAAATTAGACACACTGAGGTGGATTTTTTAAACCTTTTAAAAAGATAAAATCAGTCTTTTTTCTTTTTTTTCTTCTTTTTTTTTCAATTTACAGCTGGCTTCATTTTGTTATGAATTTATTGCTATGTCTTTACAATGTGCCTCAGATAATGTGGCTAAAAGTTATGGATCATATTTCTATTATATTTATTGAAGAAGATGTTTATTTATTATTTTTTCTCCAATGTGAAAATACTGTATTGTAACTCAGAAGAGAATAAATAGTAGGTTTTGTACAGAGCGTGGTGTTAGTGTTCATTTGGGAGGCCATTTGGGAGGAGAGACAAAAAATGCATCTGGGATTTTTGTTTGCAATGGTTTTAGTTTTATAGGGATGGTTACGGGTGATTGGCACAAGGGGAGAGGCGTCTTCTGGAAAACAAAGGCCGGCTCACATTCATGGCAAAAACCAGAGCGATTGAGGCGGGGGTATGAGAGGGTTTTTATTTGTCTGTCCGGGTGAAAATTTACGATCGCTTTTCTTTCCTTTCATCTCCCACTTCCCACCTCCCACTGCATCATCCCTCCACCCACTTTGCTTTGGTTTCTCATCACACTATCTCACGAAGCTCCTCTTCCCCCCCTCAAAAAAAAAAAAAAAAACATGGCTCTGGCCTGTGTGTGAGGGATTTACATGAGCACAAACAGGCACAGGTACAAACACACCCTAATCCCACCTACTGTCCAGCTCTCTTGTTGTGTCTGTTTCCCCGCCGCCATTCTCTCTGTCTCCATCACCGCCTCTGCCTCTTATCGGTTTTTTCGCACTTCCCCTTGTCTCATGACCAACACGTTATCGCTTCCTCACCTGTTATCTTTTTTTTCTTTCTGTCTTTCTTTCTTGTTTGGCTTTACTGCTCTCAACTATTCTTCTTCCCACATGTTCGGCAGCTCTCTGGCTCCTTCTCCTTGCCTCGGGCTGGATATTAAGGGATCAATGAGAATATCCTTTCCATCACCTCCAAGGTACACACCTGCACACAACTGCACACACCCACCCTGACACACACACACACAAACAGTCCCATGTGCACAAGCGCAGGCCACGTTCTGGCAAACAAGCACACACATGAGCCTTTAGAAGAAGGTAGTTTAGCAGGAAGTGACTTACAGGAGAGGTCGACTGTCAACACTGACACATCATCACATGCACTCATGACTCTCACCAAGTGGGAGAAAGGGTTAACGCTGACAGAGGCATGACACATATGTAGAAACAAACACACACACTTACATTTACACACACTGGAGAGGCTGTGTGTTTTTTACATTCAGTAAGCAGTGACAGAGTGGCTGCCAGTAGTCAACAAAGGCAGCTTTGTATGGCCTGAGTGTGTGTGTGTGCGTTTATCTGTGTGTGTGAGTATTGTTTGCCCCTGTGTGGGCTTGCAAACGCAGCACGTGTGTGAATCATTATCTCTATGTGTCAGAACTTCGTTGGAATGAGGCTTGTCATGCAGAGCTATCTAACAGCCATCACTCACTGGTGTCTCCGTCTTTCTCTTTCTGCGTCTGTCTCTCTGTCAGTGAAGCAGAGACAAATTGCTGTAACTAATACGTAACAGGATAGCTCAGCCCTTAGCATGACTCAGCCGGCGAGTCCTTCGATACCAATACAAGGGTACTGTGAGTGACAAGGCATTGACATTATTGGCTTGTTGGGTCCATCAGGCAGCTGCCGACAGACAGGCCTGTCTGTCTGACTGGCAGCCTGCGACTAACCACCTACAGAGGGGTGGGATGTGAGGGGCCATCTAGCTGAGCAGCTTTTGTTTTCTCTCAGAGAGTACTTTTTATCCTTTAAGAAATCCTAATACTAGTGGTTAATAAAAACACCAATACTCTAGGAAATTCCTCTGTGGAGGTCCAACACTACACAACACATAATGTGAACTATTTGGAGCTATGAAAAGTGTACGTCTGCACTGATTTAGCAACACACACCTGTAACCGTCAGTCAGAATCAGAGCAGCAGAACCAGATGTGTCTACACACAGGTTACTGACCCTGCAGCTTGACCGCTGACAGTCTTGCTGCAGACTCATCACATCATTTGAGGAAGTCTATGAGACTTCTTGACTTCATACAGCTGCTCTCATATACAGTAGTTCTCCCTTTTAAACAGACTTTCATGTGTGAAATCAGTGGAGCTCCACTTTAAGGATGATTTAATTTGTCTATAAGAATAGTGGCCTGACACAAAAAGCATTTTCTCAGAAACAAAGTTAAACCGATGGATATACTGAACACTTAGACTGCATTTAAATGGGCCAGAGTACACATCCTGCTCTGAAACACTTAAACACTTAAAGCCTACTCCCGAAACGACCGAGGTCATGGTATATCAACAGTCTGTACAATAAGAGACACTACCATCTATTAAAGGTCATCTGTCTTGAATCAGATAAGATTAAATATGATTTCTGAGTCACACGATAGTCGTGTGTGTGTGTGTGTGTTTGTGTGATCTCGTCTTCGAAGCTGACCAACTGACCAAACTCCCAAAAACCTGGTGTATTCCTTTAAGACACACAGATGCGCTCGTCGAACCGTTCTCGGACCTCCTCTTCCTCCCTGTCTGTCTTTTTCTCTCCTATCTGCTCACTATCCTTTTTTTTGTCACACACTCTGTCTCCCAATCTTTTTTCCATATGTCTCTCTGCCTTCCTCCTTTACCGTGTCGGTGTCTGTCTGTCTGTAGGCCTTCCTGCGCGAGTGGCCATTTTGTGACATTTTGTGTCATTTGTGCTTCATTTTCACCCCATGTGTCCCCTTTTCTCTGCTACAATCAAACCCTTTCACGCTTCCCTCAAATTCCCTCGGCCACCCCCGCGTTCTCTCCCTCTTTTTCCATCTGTCTATCTCCTTGTCTTCGTCTCCCTCCCTCTCTGTTCTGCTCACCTGCAGCACATAAAAATTCCTCTTTTCTTTCTCCAGAGAATTGTTCAGTCGCTCAGGGATTTACTGCATTCTTCTATGCTGTCTCTCCCTCTTTCCCTTCATATCTGTCTCCCCTCGTTTCTCTCTTTTTTGGCAGCGCTACACAGCACTTGATTCATCCCTCTCCTTTGTCCTTTTAACACATTTGTATCCTTCTTTAGCCCCTCTGTGTTTTATTTCTCCATCCATCCCTGTCGTTGTAATAACACACACTAATCTATAAACTAACTATACCTGTTGGTTCTGTGACCCCACCTTAATTTTTTTTTTTTTTTTAATGCCTTTGCACCCGCTCTATCTGCCCCACCTGGCCTCTCCCTCCTGCTGGGTTTCTGCCATGACTAGGAACTTGCCGCCTCCACTTACTTAGCTGGAGGGCACAGGGATGGGCTGCAGCTTCCCACCACCGTTCTTGGGTTGGTGGGGGTGGGAGGTGAAGGTGGAGGGGTGCTGCAGGGCCCCGGGGGCCTTGGATGAGTTTGATTTATGAGTCAATCAATTGGTTGTCCGTGCGAGCGAGGTGTGTGAGCGCTTTCATGTCACTGTCTGTGCTTGTTGACATAGTCCCTTAGAAAAACACTGGGAGCTGTCATTCCCCATGTTGCTCAGCTCCTTGACATGTTTTCAAAAGCAATTAGGGAGAAAATGGGGTTGGGCGCTCATTCATCTGATGGTTGAATGGCTTGTATGGTGGATGTTTGTGTACCGTTGTGTGGTTGTTAAGAAGGTCTTACAGAAGTTTTACCTGGCCGTGAAGAGTCAAAATGATGGCATCACACATGCGCAATTAGGTAAATTTTGGCTTTAAAAAAAAAAAAAAACTAAAAAGAAACAAGCCTTGATTTGCAACAGTGAATGTGACACAGACTATTCTCCTCTCTTTCTTAGCACCTAAATCACAGCTTTTCCACCGATGACTGTGAAACTCCTACACAACACAAAAATGAAATAAAAGTTATTCTTTTCATTTGGCTAACATCAAATTTGCTCACAGGAAACACCACTGTACAGTAATAGAGAGCTGTGTGGCTATATCAACATTTAAAACGCATGATTGTAGAAAAACTCTGTGACAACAGAAAGTTACAACTTTGATAGGAAGGATGGACACAGTGGCTCTGAGCAGACAAATTCATGATCTATTTGTCATTAAACCGAAGGGAAATAATCATTTAATCAGTCACCAGTAAAAATGTTTAAAAATGTCAAAATGAGACTAACTCAACTAAAGTTAGAGAAAAAAAAAAACCTTTGCCTCTTTTACTTGACTGATCAGAGATCACCTCTTTATAACATCACTTCATCATTATCATCATTACACAAGTAATGGGCATTTAGCTTGTGTGAGCTTGAATTGTGGGAGTTGCCGGTAATGGGGTTAACAACCAGAGCAACTCCTGATTCTCTCAGACTGGAGGACCAAGACAGTGACCTACAAGAGTCGACTGGTTATTGATTCTCAGTGGGATCAGCAGTATTAGCAACATGTTGAAATTACAGGCATGACATGCAATTTAACTTATGGTTCTGTAGCAAAATGTTGAATCGTAAACAATAATAAATGAGTAGGTGGGAGGATGTAAGAGATATAAACTGTGGAGTCGTGATGTAGAAAAAGGACCCGCTGACATGTAACAACAGTAAATCTGTTATGACCTTTACCTTGTTGAATATAGTACTGAGAGAAGCTGTGTTCGAATCAAGGTGGGTCATTATCTGTTGGCTGATGGCTTCCACTGTCAGTTACTTGAGGTTTAATAAAGCTTTCATACTGATTCAAAGGAGTGGTTAGACTGTGGTTAGACTGTGATTTGATGAGACACACAGTAGCTAATCAGAACAATTATTTCAGTTTTTAAATGCCACAGTATTATGGTTTCTGCAGATTACAGTCAGGGCAGATTTCCATCTTTAACCACTTCAAACACGAGTTTCATACTAAGACTTGTCCAGTTTGCAATAAGCACTAAATATGTTCGATGAAATTGTGATGTCCTTACTCTCAATTTTGTTGTGGATGAATCCTAAATTAAACTTACTGTGGTGTCCTGTACTGTTTTCAGCAGACCTGTTCAGACTGTGATCCTGAAGATGTTTAAGAGTCCTGTGTTGTTTGTGTGATTTTATTTCCTCACTCACGTTCTCTCTCTCCTTCCTTCTGCTTGCAGGGGTTATACTTAAAGTACATTTGTGTGTACCTGGTGAGAGAGTGAGAAAAGAGAAAACAGGCACGTTAAAGGAGAGAGAGAGAGAAAGAGAGAGAGCGGAAGAGAGAGAGAGAGAGGAAGCAGAGCCAGCTGACAGATGTATGATAGAGGAGACGTTTGATGGCATCTAATAGGTCTGATAACTGACATGCATCCTGGCACAAGCACAGACACACAAATGCGAAACAGAGGGAGAAGCAGTGGGGAGGGCAGCTATTACAGCGAACCGCAGTGAGGTAAACCAAATGCAAGGTACATCTCAGCACCTTTGTTCCCTGAGCCAAGCTATCCCAAGGTGATTCCAGGGGCTATAGCCAGGAACTTCCCTCCTCGCATTTGTTTTGCTCATTTTATGACATTCATATTCCTTCCCATCTCTCGTAAAATTTCATTTATGATTAATGGCTGCAGTGGAGTGTGTGAGCAAAAAGATATTTTTTTCTCCCTAAGGCCTTGGGTGGGAGTCAATGAGGCGTTTTACATGCTGCTGTGTCGCGGTCTATGTTACACGTTTGACATGTCACGGTTTGTTAGAGACTAAAACGCCTGTTTTGGACCAGCTGTCCACCCACACTATGAGGACTTACAGTGCTCTCTCTCCCTCCCTCTCTCTCCAACTCTCTCTCTCTCTCTCTCTCTCTCTCTCTCTCTCCCTCACACACACACACACACACCTCCATCCTGCCCTGCGACCTGAAAATGGGAGATTGGTGCGAAAGGTAAATAGAAAGCTTTTAAACTGTCTGCGTGACACACAAAGACAGGAGATTATGGAAGAACCACAGACTCCCTCGCACATACACCCATACTTGTTTTTGTCACTTGGGAGGAGACATTACATTGACTTACAGTCAGTCCCTGAAGACCCACCCTCTTAACCTTAAAAACATGCCTCAACCCCACCTCAGCCTTTAAGAATAAGTCTTGTGATGTTCTATATCTAGCTGACCATCAACAGATTTCACAAAAAGATTTAAAATAACAACAAACAAACCTTCATATGACCACTGTCTGCAGTTAATCAGTCTGATACAGCTTTTTCATTGCCAAAAAAAAAACTAAAAGGCTATTGTCTTGCTGCTCTAAATGCTAATTAGAGCACCTGTATGTATATTAACCCACTGCTGACAGGTGTTGTCATTTATATTGCGGTTTATTTACCGACCTCAGTCCAGTAACATTCAGAGAGATTTGATTAATTTATTGTTGACTTTTAATCTTTTCATCAGATTTGCAGACAACAATAAAATACGATACACTGTAAGCCATATATCCTGTCACATGTCCGATAACCCAACCCAACAAAAGCCTGAACCCTAAAATTTTTTTCAGGATTTCTCAGGCGACTCTCCCTGCAGTGTCTTTTACACACCTGTGCAGACACAACACACAGATAACACACTTTTCCCCAGCTTCCTGTTTTTTTCCCCCCTGTCCACAGTGCACCATTTCAAAAGGCAGAACCAAATATTTTCCCATTCCAGGCCTGGAAAGTACACAGGGCATATCTTTTTACGGTCCTCTTAAAAACCCCACAGTAATACGATGCTATTTCTTCATTCCGTAACGCTGTCTGAGTTTTCTTTTCTTTTCTTTAATTCTTCTTTTTTTTTTTTTTGGTCTTTCTGAGGACATTAGGACAAGACTGGACCAAGACATACTGAAGAGAGGCATGCTTGTGTCTGCCTGGAAGGACAGACGTGGATGAGCAGGCAGGAAATGTTGAGCGGGTAGTGCTGACCAGATGGATGAATGAGTCCATTTCACATCCTATATGTTTCATCAGCTTGATGTTTGACAGAGATCTGAACTTTTCATCTCGAACCTGCGTAACCACAACTACAGAGCAGAGACTCTGAATCTGAATGTAAGTCTCGGTTTGAATTTAGCAAGGTTTCTAACATCCTGAATATTTAAAAAAAAAAGAAAAAACAAGAAACAATCCTACAGCTGTCCTTCATCCCCTCCATGCAAGTATTTAATTCTAGGAGCAATAATATTCAAAGGGATCCAGAACAAGTTGTTTTGAATGAATTGTGCTTTCATGTGGGGTTTTTCTTTTTGCTTGGTAGACGGAACAAAGATCAGATGCGCCGGTCAGTTTCACCCCGGTGCCGTATGACAGTCAAAGTTAATCCCACGGCAAAGAGCTCAGTGGGAGCTGAAATAACGAGTGACTAGAATTAGATTTTGTGCAATGTGCCCCGGCTTGATTGACACATTCTACAATCAAATCAAAGTGCTGACAGCTGGGACTGATTTCCCACAACTGTTGTGGTTTAGCGACAGAGAATTGAACGAATGGGAAAGCAAAATACAGAGAAACACAGAAAACAGAGACAGGGTTTGAAATAAGGGTAAAGACTGGGACTTGTTTTTTTCCCCCTTAACATCACATGAGATTATTATTTGGAGCTTGGGTGCTATTTGTTTCTATTAGTCTGACCGTTGTCATTTCTGACTCAAGAGAGTGACTGGAAAGTAGGAAACTGAAGCGAACCGCAGAGATGTTCAGATACAGTGGGTTCGCAGTCTATTGCAGTGACAGTATACAAAACCAGCATGGCAACCGTTTTATTACGTTGACAAGTTTTTTGTTAGTTTAACACTAATTCACAATTTCAGGCCCAAGAAAAAGAAATGCATACAGAGTTTCAAGGCAACTTTGAAACCTGCACTGGTTGATTTTTTGGCCACTCATAGTTTGCACAAAAGACTGTAAACACAACACTGACAGTTTATCTGGGAAACATGTTAGCAAACATACATAACTTAAACATTCAGCTGAGCTCATGTTGTGAATCATTTAAGTCTGATTTCATTTTTAGCTCTGCTTTTGGTCTCCACCACCTCCTTAGGGAAATATCTGGTATTTAACTAAATGCCAAGAGGAATGCAGAGCTGGATGATAATTGTTTGGGAGCTTGTCACTGCGTGCAGCATCTTCAGAGCGTCACACAGTCATCAGAGCCATTATTAATACTGAAATATTGATTATAACAGCTGTATGGGTTCACCAGGTCCACAAAGTGCCATTCGACCACACCTAAAGACTTAAATGTTTGTATTTGATTCGAGTGGCCTTCACTCTGAGGCAAGGACAAAAAGCCTGCTGTTCTTCTCCTGGCTCCATCACACCACCGCCCTGATCTTTCTCCAAGAAGTCTGCAAATCTGTGTAGTGGCAACATGGTGAACTGTACAAATGGGGATAACAGCATATGTTTTCAGTCTGTCTCTCTTCAACAGTCTTCAGCATGTTGCACTGGGTAACACACAGAAGTAGTTATTGGAAGGGGTACGTATATATGACATCTACACTGATGTGTCTGTATGCCTGTTTGTACCGGAGGAGCGACCTCGCCTATGTTGCTCTTCAGGAGGTTTCATCCCTCTTTCGCCAATAGAAAAAGTGTTTTGTTTTTTTTGTTGTTGTTTTGTGCACTTTGTAAAGCCCATTGTTCAAAATTTGCAATTTGTGATTTTTGATGATCTAAAACCTGAAGAAGAATGAAAAACAACAGCCTGATGTGCACTTTCTTTGAGGCCCTTGCTCTGTTACTCTCTCACATATGATTCCAATAAGGGTCGAAGGTTAAAGTTGACTCAATCACTGTTGATCTGAACCCAGTGAGGAGGTCGTGGACTCCTTGAATCCCAAATTTGCCGCAACCTCTGAAGGCCCCTTCAAAGTCAACATGTCTACAGAGAAGCTGGAGTTTTGTATTTTGTAATTCGAAGAACAGTGAAGAAAGAGAAACATGGCGAGTGTGAAGAATGGTGAGAAGGGGATTTGAGGGTAAATGCAAATTCATGACCTCAAAGACATCTACCAGGAACATGTATTTTCCTAACCTTTTGTGGGACCCATCCTTGGTTCTCCCTCTCTTAAGCTCTTGGTGGAGTTTCATTAAAGTATGCTTTTAAGTTAATGCATGATCTTATCACACATCTCTACTCAGCTCAGCTCCTCTCTCGGCTTCTCTCGCTTCATTTGTTATCACTTCTAATCTTCTTCTTCCTTTCACTGTCTCCCACTGCCTCTCCAGTCCGTCCACCCTCACCGCCCCCCTCCACACACACACCTTTTCCCTCTCCCCCCGCCGCTCTCTGTCTGATTTACTCAGGCTGCTTCGAGGCACTCATTATCTACTTGAAGTCATGGAGTTCCTTAAAAGGCAGAAATAGAAGAAGGGCAAGAGTAGAGGCGTAATACTTGAGGCCTGAGACACTAAGACCTCCACCATTCCTCCCTCAATCCATCTTTTGTTTTGCCTTTCATTCCCATCCCTCCATCCAGAGTTTGTGTTACACCAGTAGCCCTGTCTCTTTCTCCACTCACCTTGTTCATGTTTTCTTTCCCTATAGCTCATCCATCATGTGCTGTCGCCAGCGGTTCAGATGCTGTCATGTAATTATCTCATATTTATGCGAATATGCTTGTTCTGTATTGCCACGTTGGTTTAATGCGCACTCAGGCTTCTTTTGAATCGGTGCCCTCGACTTTAAGAGCTTCATGCCATAATTCAAGCCAGAGGTAGATGTTTGATTGGGCCCAACGGCACCGAGGGAATCTCTTTGATTTTTACTTTGCTCTCAGTGGTGGCTGTCATTTTTAGCCAGCAGGCATCCCTGAAAAGAAGAAGAAGAAAAAAACTACGAGTGTGTTAATTACCTTTAGGCACCTCCTCGCCTCACAGGGGACAAATGCACCATAAGCAATTTGGAGGATACTTTTTACTATTGGTCTTTTAGTACTGTGCAAACATACAGTTTCAATTTGAGGAGCCACAGTGGGAGTCTAACCCCTAACCACAGCACGGCCAATGCCATGCTCTGCCCATTGAGCTTTAGAGCAGCAGTGTGCAGAGAAACAGCAGGGAGGCTAATCACAGCCCACACTCGGTGCCCCGAGGGCCCACGAATGCCCCACAAAGGCATAACTCAGGCCACATTCAAACTGGACTCCATTTTTCACATCTTCTTTTAATTCTATCCACCGTCTTATTTTGTTAGAATAAATCTGATCTCATGAATGTCTTTCTTGCCAGCATGCCTGGCTCCTTGCTACAAAACACAATCTCAAAAGTTCCCAGGGTTTGCTTCTTCTGAAGCGAGGGTTACTGCCAAGAGGTCAAAAAGTCAAACAGAAATTTAAATTTTCTTCACTTTCTGTCACAGGAAATAGAAATTACAATGCAGCTATTGTTCTTATTGTTCTATTTTTAAAAAGAGAATAATATAATAAAGATTTTTTGGACATACCTGAGAGGACTGATTTTTCACAGTCACCATTGAGAGCAGACACACTGTCATCTTCTATAATGTGCAGCTGACTGGAGCATGTAATATCCCCACATAGCCAATGAAAATTAAAACAAGATTCTTTATTTTCCCTGGTTTTGCACCATTAGCAATTTAAAATGTACGCGCCTTGCAAGTTCCTTTACTATTTTCGCAAGTAACACTCACAAAAACTCACTCTGCTGTTAAGTTTGTGTTTCATATGTCTCCATGAAGGTATATCTCTGCCTTTGACTCTCTGTAATGAAAACAACTATCAATTCAGATATTTTAAAGCCCACTACACATTGTTTGTTTTTATATGGTCTCACTTACCAATTCTGCTCCAAATATGGTAACACTGCAAAACTAGCTAAGGTAGGATGTTTGAATAATGTGGCCACAAGGCTAGCAGTGGTGTCAGTAGCCATACTGGAATAATTCTCCACAGTCTGGAGGTTTTCAGAGACCAATCACACAAGGTAAACAAATAAACATGCTTTTATTTCTTTGTTAGTTAAGAGCAATTTTGATCAAATAAATACACAACAACTTATTTCACAAGAAAAATTATTTTAATCTCAGTTCATCGCCCCCAAGAAACCTTTCAAGTCATATGTTTCATCTTGCCTTGTTGTTAACTTTCCCATTATTGTCTCG
>OMNW01009317.1:85057-99223 GCA_900303245.1 Selene dorsalis
TTATTTATATATAAATATATATATATAAAACTTGCATCCTTATATATTTCTTCTTTTATATAATATAGTAAAAGAACATATTTCTATACTTTGTGTATGACTCTAATATGTATGTATATGTATATGTATATGTATATGTATATGTATATGTATATGTATATGTATATGTATATATGTACATACATATCTTTGTTTTTATCTTTATCTCCATGACCCATGATCTTCTTCCCTGAGGGAGCAACTGTTAGTCTATAACTGGAGTGGAAAAAAGACTCTTAGGCCTTAGTTTTGTGAGTTACTGTTATGGTTTAACAAAGCACAACCATGTTGTTTAATATGTTTAATATGTCTTCTTTATGAAATGGATGGTTGTATAAAAATATTTTACTGCAAAAGTAGTTTATCGGGAGACCATCCCCAAATTTGAAAATACTAAAAAACCTTGGATTTGACAAAAGAGGCGGTGTCCACAGTTTCATGTCTCTATAGATAATGGTCATAACTCACCATATTTGACCTGCATGTCCACAGACAGTTGAAACTGACTGACCTTCACAAATATTCCTGACTATTTTTGAAAATACAAACTTTTTAACAAGTGTTGCAGAAAGGTGAAATTTTAACATATGAACTGAAAATGTATATACATCTGAATTTTTAACAAGGTTAAAACAATGGTTTTAATGATGGTGTGTAGAACTCAGTTTTGCCACTTACACTTGTAGGGGAGTTACACCACAGCAACATGTGCACATTATAATCCAGTACACATCACAGTAATGCCTGAGAAATGACTGTCAGACTGAGTCATGGGAAACGTGGGCATAGCGTCTGCAACATGACCTATATATTTCTGAAGGGGTGTTTTGAAGCCATTGAGTGCAGTCTTGTTATTTCACGAGAAAATGTTGCACTTGATTGATTAGATAATGAGCTGAAGCTGCTTTTGAGCCTATACAGAAAGCATTAAGTTAAATACCATTTCATTGCAATGACTCAATGTTTAGTATTTTGAATATGGCATATTCCAAAACTGCAGAAATGCAACCTTTTTATTTATTTTATTTTTTTATTTGTCACTAGTTTATGAACTCCCCCTGCTTCTGGCTGATTCTGCAGAATCCAGTCAGGCCTTGGTCTTTCTCAGCACAGTCGCTCAGCTACAGATTTCAGTAGGTTACCCCACTGTGAGGAAAGTACATTATAACATGGTCAACCTGAGTTTACACTGACCCAACTTGGACTTGTTCACATGGTCACTGCGGTTTGCAGGTAAGGTTGAAGGTCACATTTCCAGGTGTCCACAGCTGGAGAGAGCTCACACAAATTCCAAGAGGATTATTTTATTAAGAAAGTGGGGCCCAGAGTTCCCTGATTTGCCCCTGCAGCTGGAACAAATGTTTTCCGGACCAAGTGTGTAGCTGCGAATATGCAGCGTAAAGTATGGCAAATTGCTATAGGCTTGAAATGGAAAGCTGGACACTTCCCCGGTGGGCCAAGCAGGGAGCACATTTTCTTTTGTGCTGTGAGTACTGTGTATGCAGGACTAATGCTTTTGTATGGAAACCTGAATTAGTTGAGAATTATTAGGGCTCACTTGTGGATCCAAGGAAATAGAAGAGATGGACACTGAACGTTCTGCACATACAGGCAATATTAAGCTGATATATGATCCACACCACTCCTCCTCTTTGAAGAGCATAATTTTGACTCTCAGATATTTTAAGCTTTATTACCAATGGGTCTTAATCATTTGTGTCTTAAATTAGCAGGATCTCCGTGTTTGAAGAGTCATTTGGGGGCCAAAGGTTCCCAACCTTTACCTCTTAGGGGCCAGAGACCTCCAGTGAAACCCCAATAAATCTGACGGCCTACATGCAGCAGACAACACGGCATATTATGTATATTCTGATTTCAACTGTGGCTTTCTTATTTAAACAAGAGTGTGTACAAGGGTGTGTTCATATGAAGTTTAGCTTTCAGCTTGTTTGTCTTTCCAATGTATTGACATGCAGTAATACCAGATCTAAAATTCCCTCCACATTCTGTCAGAATAATAAGCTCAATTAAATATCAAGAGTGTGTTGTTATTGTTACTATTGTTATTTATTTAAGGAATAACTCATAATAACCCTCCAATGGTTTAATTAACTTTCCATTTTTGTAGTAGGCTACAAGATAACATGAAAATAATCAGGCAAATGAATAACTTAAAATACAAACGTAACACAACAAATGGGTAATTGTAAAGGCCTTAATGAAATACAGTCTTCCAGGTGAAGGACTGTTTAGTGAGTTAACATGGATGTAAAGAAAACTGGTTTACTGAAAAATTAACCTTTAGGCCTCAAGGATATGGACAGTTAGCTGTGAAGAGAGATACTGAATGTAAACAGAGACCTTGTTTGTTGTTGCACAGGTAAACTCCTCACGGCACCTTTTAGTTTTACATGTAAACTTTATGTAGAAGACTGAAACCTTTAAAACCGTTGGCTGAAAGCCATAAATGAAATGGAAAATAAAACAAACAATTTGTTAATTTCGTTTACAGTAAATATAGAAGATTACATGACACTATTGTCATGTCTTTGAGTGTCAATAATGGTTGAGACCTTTATATGTTGTACAAGAGTTGTTAGTAGCAAAAAAAAAAAGGAAAAAGAGTATTACGATTGTCACTAATAAAAAAAAACATGTTTATTGGTTGACAGAAACTGGTACAAGTAAAAGTAGTGGGTGTTTTAAACATCTTGTTATGTAGTTGCTCTGTCGGATGCATCACTGAACTAATTTACATTGGTGAACTGAAATGTGTGTTTTTCCTGCTTAGTAGCTGAGTGTTATTTGCACAGGGAGCAGAGACTTTAGCCTCAGTTTTCCTTCTGTAGATGTGTAAACAAATGTCCATTAACATACGTACCCTGTAACTGTCAGGGAAATGTGAAGTATAAAGTGCTGCAAATCTGTGTTTGCTGTCTATTTTTAACTTCTTTTTTTTTTTTAGCTCAATATCTATTTAACAATGAGCAAAATTATGTCTTACGTCCGGCTATGGCTTCAAACTTGATGCATAGCTCATTTGAATTCACCACATTTTTTGTCTTAAACGCTCCTGATAGTTCACAGCTGCAGGCCCTGAGTGAGACATTTGCATCGAAGTGAGTGGAGTAAAGACATTTGTCCCTCTGCACAGCATGAATGAAGGGTGGTGACTTCTCTCCACCCCTTGGCGGGACAGAGGGAGGGAATTAGAAGTCAAATTAGGAGAAGAGGGGGAGCGTGTAATGAAACCAGAGAGAGAAAAGAAGTGTGGAGCCTCTCAGGAAACTACCACAAGACCTCCACAAGGAAGAAAGGAAGCAGAGAGGAAAAGGTTTAATGCAGAGGATTGAGGCTCACACTGTTTATTTATTGAAAAGGCAATCAGCTGTGAGAGCAGATCCTTTTTTTTAATCATCTGAGTTTCACTCAGTGAGCAACAAAAGCCGTTAAAAAAAAGACACATATCCAGCATTTCTCCTCCCTGAGAACAACTAAAGTAAGTAAATGAGCTTCTCCACCTTAAATATCCTCTGTGCTGCTGCTGTGTGTTAATAAGTGTAGTATTAACTGTAATAAAGTGTGTGTGTGAGTGTGTGTGTGTGTGCGCGCGCGCGCGTGTTGTTTATATGAGAAAAGGTATGAAAGTGTCACAAAGAGCAGGAAGTGTCGGTGTGGAGCAGCGAGTGGAGATGTCGAGGCTCTGTAGGAAGTGACTACATGCTTTTACTGTATTTTCTTTGCTAATCTTCTCGGCGGCTAAATAGTAAACTGCTGCTGCTGTAAACTCACTGACGGCTCTGTGGTCATCTACAGACACAGATACGCGTTATGTTATTTAACTCTCTTCCAAACCCCCTTTTCTATCGAGTATTTCCGTCTTTTCAAATGATTTTAAGCCAGAAGCAGGAGGCAACTATCAGGAAGATAATGACATAGCGAATGGCGCCTTCACGTGCATGCGTAAAGTTTGATTTTGCACAGGGTGATTTCAAGTCAGATAAAAATGTAAGTTCACAAACTTGTTCCAGTGGATTTTCTTTGCACGAGAAAGTCTGCAAATGAGATCAGAGCCACCAGCACGTTTGAACTGTTTCACGGGTTAAAGTTAAAGTACCTGTCAATAACTGTCATTATTGATTAGTTAGACAGGATTCATGTCAGTAAAGTTTCAGGGGAATCACCTTGTCTGACCAACAGACCAAATCATTCATTCATTCATTTATTCATTCATTCATTAATTCATTCATTCAATCACATTCTAAAACTCATACATGTTTTATTTTATTTTTATTTGATTGATTTCAAAGTGGAGTTTTTAAAGTTTTTGCAACTGTAATTCACTATAATACAACAGAGCAAATATTTATAAGAAATGATTTTGGATCAGTCATCAGAGAGGCTTGTTGTGGATTCATTTTCTGTTATTGTAGGTTTAGCTTTCTTTGCTTATCACATGACCTGATCTATCAATTAGCAATTTTATCATCAATAAGCTTATCAACTAATCACTTGAGCCTTTGTTGTCATCTGTGAGCAGGCATCAGTGGGAGGGGAATGAAGGAGTGAATTCTGATATTTCGCACGGCACGTGAATGGGCCTCTTCCAGCCGGTAACTGGACCCGGCCGGGGCTGAGGTCATGCACGCCACGGGGAGAGACAGCTGCTGGCCGGCCAGGCGGCTTCGGGGGTTGCGTTTTTTTGGACTCCTCGGGGAACAGAGGCTCCTAGGGCGCGTGGTTTATTTTCTTGGAAACCTGTGAGAATAAAGAGTTTGGCCTGCGGTCCTTTGTGTCCCGCAGAGGTTGATAAACACGGCTGGTCAAGGTCAGAAACATCCCTGCGAGGAGGAAGGCTGGATGGGAGCAGCAGCAGCAAGACTTGAAAGAGGGACACGTGATGAATTAAATGTGTAGTGTAACCATCCTAAAGTGTGAGCAGGGACGGTATATTTTAATAACAATGATCCAAAATGTCATGAATACCCATAGCTTGAACACTAAACACTTGAGTCAGTCTATATTTCACCATTCAGGTATTTCAGGAAACAACCTCCTTATATGGTTTTCTTCCCGGAGCAGACCTCACCTCCTCTGCCTACAACATACACACACACAGACACACACATGTACACACACTTAACAGTGATCCTTTAGTGGATCACAGCTGCCTGCCAACTTTAAAGGGTTCGTCTTTTGGCTTGTTTGCAGGTGGTTGTTGTCATTAGTTGACTTTCCCGCTCTCACAGCACCAGGACACTCCTTATTGTTAACCACAGCGTGTTAATAGTTGTCAGTCCACTTTCCGTCGACACCAAGTTTCCAAGCAGCACAAGAATGCGTGCAAGCAAAGGTGGTGAGTGGCATCGGGCCAGTCTGTTGCGTTGGGTTTGCAACACTTGTGTGTCTTGCATCAGTCCACGTGGTCATATAACCTGAGCGCAGGGCGAGCAGCTGATACCCTGGCCTTTCTTACAGACACGCACTTTGTTTTCATGACACTCTCCCACTTGTATTTACATCATTGTGTTCTCCTGAGCAATGTCCGTCATGATCGTGGATGCAATGTGTAGCATTTATTGTGTGTGTGTGTGTGTTGATGCTCATGGTGCAACCACAACACCGGAAAATCCAATCCATGTGACAGCGGCCTCTATTCTTACGCCTTTGATGGACTGAGTCCATCTGAGTCTGAAGTACTGCTCTGTCTGTCCACTCTACTGCATCCACTCAGAACAAATACTACATGGTTTTTACAGTATGCAAAGTTCTAAGGCTAATATGTTAAACAGAGTCACAAGACTCTGTGTCTTTGAGTGTGTTGGTTCTGAAAGTGTAGACAGGATTAATAAAGCTCAGACGACCACGGGCAGACGTCAGCATTCAGCCTACAAACCTAGTTCTGCACTTGGGTTTACAAGAGCAGTTCAAAATCTACACGGCTTTATTTACGTCATCAGTGTTTATTAGAGCCGATACATTTACTTGATAGAAAGTTGAAAAAGGAGTTGTTTATGTTAACCACAGCCACCAGAGTCAGATCCAAGTCACCGTGCCTTCAGAGTCACTTCTGGGTCTGCACCCATCTTGAACTCAGTCATACAGGCTTACGGTCCAGCAAAGCTCACACGATGTTCACAGTCCAGACTGTTCTCATCCGTGGTTCCTCTATGGGGGAACGAGCTACCAAATACCAAAAACAGATACTGCAAGAATCTGACATTACCATAACTACTACTTTCTTATCACTTTGGTGCACCTGTCCCCTGGAGATTTTAATCTCCCTGCACTCACTCAACATCTCCTACTCTACTCAAGAGTTAGCGTTGCTCTGAACCTGTAAGTTGCAAAGTTGTAAGTGTCTCTCAAACGTGAGTAAATGAAAATCTAATTGTTCGATGATTGACAGGAAAATAATACAGTTCATTCACTGTTCATTGTCTTGGTCTTTTATTAAAGTGAAGATTTGGCCGTTTGGACTGAAGACATTTAACAAGTTCATCTTGGGGATTTTCTGAGTCTTATTGTGACGGCCATTTAATTTGACTATTCACTGATGTGTCATGGGGCAAACAATTAATGGAGAGAATAACTGGCAGATTAACTGATTCAGAAACAGTCAGTAGTTGCTGCCCTAGTTTTCCTATCAGTGATGATGAGAGAGACCCATATCCAAACCGTCATGACTCTGTGTACGCTTGTACGCATTGTACTCTGTGTACTAAGTTAAGTGTGTGTTCTTAGTTAACAGGTTAATTGGTGTGTTATACATTCACGGAGAAGGGTCAGTGAGCACCCTCTTGCTCTCTTACCTCCTTGTTGAGTGTGTGTGTGTGTGTGTGTGCACGCGCGCTCAGTAGGTTTTCCTTTGTGAGGTGTCAATTACAAAGAAATCCCCCTTTTCAAACTTTTTTCTCAGCACAAAGCCGGTTCACTGGGCTGTAGATAATCGCATTACACGCACAGCTCATGAGCACATACGAAGACTCATGGGCACACGCAGAGACAAATCTGTCCCCATTAGATCCTGTCCCTGTCTCCAGTCCAGTCCAACGCACACGGATACACACCAACACACACGCAGGAGATACCTTCATTTGGAACTGCTGAAAGTGTTTCCTGTTGGGAGACCTTCACAGCCAGTGGCCATGATTTTTCCGCTTTCTGCCCTTTCCTTATTCCTCTCTGACTCAACACTAAATGGAAAAGCTGGTTCATTTTTGGGTCTTTTGTATTTTGTTAAGATATTTCGAAGATGTGTGTTTGTGTGTGTGTGAGAGAGAGAGAGAGAGAGAGAGGGAGATCCTGACAGGGTGGCCATGACTGGACCATGTCTGTTGGGTTGGTCACTCAGGTTACAATGACTGTGACATGTTCTGTGTGTGTGTGTGTGTGTGTGTGTGTGTGTGTGTGTGTGTGTGTGTGTGTCTGTGTGTGTACCTTTGAGGTGGTCATGACTAACCTGAGTTTATTTGATGAGTCATGTCTATTTTGTTTGAGTGTTGTTTACATAAAACCTGAATCACCTCTTACTTTGACCCAGAGAGATAAAACCCAGCATTAAACTGTGGCTCCATGCTGTTCAGAGACCCCTTCAATTCATCTCTGTGCTGCTTTTAGATGGAAATGTCCTCCTTTTTTTCTTTTTTTCTTTTTTTTTACTATGCAACCCCTATTTCCAAAACAAAAGCGGACAGGGTGAGAGGGCAGCATTGTCAAAATCAAGTAGTAGCTGCTCTGCTGATAGCACAGTGTGTGCGTTGCTGAGGACAATGCAGAGTCAGGTGTCAGGTACCCAACTGGGCTTTAGAAAAGAATTTACAGAACAATGACTTGTCACATTTGCATTATCTTTATGCGGAGAGGAAAAGTTGATGTATCCTTGTGATAAAATATCACACTTCAATAGTCAATAGTCAATAGTCAATAGAAGGAAAGATGGCAACCTTTAATAAGTTCCTCTTTGATTGGAAGATCAATACTTTGAACTTGTTACCCACAGAACTCATCGGTGGAAACAGCTTTTAGTCGTGGTCACCACTGCTGTGTTTCAGCTTCAGTTAGTTAACTTATCAGGATCACGATGTGACAGGAAATCAATGAAAACCTTGAATATCCTGAGTATTTCAGTTATGTAAAGCAGAGCCAGCGGCAAATCTTCAAATCTAACAGGCAGCTATTTGAATTTATTTGGCATGAGAATATTTGGTTGTCAAAATTCAATCAGCTGTTTATTGCATAGATGTTTATCCTGTTTATTCACCTCACTCTGACCCTCTCTCTGTCCCTTCTCCTTCACAGAGCAGCAGCGATGTCGCCCTCTCTCCTCCAGGCCTACCGGAGGCGCTGGTGGATGGCAGTGACGGCGATTATTGAAAACCTGCTGTGTTCGGCCGTACTGCTCGGATGGGGCTCCCTGCTCATCATGCTGAAGAGGGAGGGCTTCTACTCCCACCTGTGCACAGGTAAAATCAGTCACAGAATTTTTTGTCTGCTGTTTGTGGACGTCAAGACACAAAGATCAAAAATCATACTTAACTTTACTTTATCATCCTGGTGCGTCCTCATTTTGCCCAGTTTCATGGACATCTTAAGCCTGAAAGGCAGTAGCTGCTACAGAAAACATTGATAATGCTACAATGATGGATAACAAACCGTTAATATATTGGTCCATATGCAGTCCATATCATTTATAAGGGAATTGGTGGAATAACATGCTCTATACTTATCCACTGTTTCTGTAAGAACTTGTTTTAACAAAGTCAAAAAAAGAGAGAATTAATGGCTGAATTTGCAGTAATCACCTTTAAGGCAGTGACTCTTTATCCTGTTTGGCATTTGACTTTTAAAACAAAGTCATGTAAAACAAATTTAAGCTCTTTTTAAAGGTGCAAAAGGTAAAATGAACAGCAACAATGAAATGTCTCTTTTCTGTTGGTTACTTTCCTATTCATCTCCACTCTGCACAGATTGAGCTCCTAACCCATTGTTGAGGTCCTGTTGACGCCTGCACTGACTGGACTTTCTCTTAACACATTCTTACCCCTCGTTTCTGCAGTGAATGACTCCATAATTGTATCTTCGGGGAACTCCTCTGACAGCGAGGCGGAGGTTTGGCTCAGCTGCGTGGACCAGGAGGAGATGCTCAACCTGGGCTTCACCATCGGCTCCTTCCTGCTCAGTGCCACCACCCTTCCGCTGGGGATCCTGATGGACAAGTTTGGGCCTCGTCCTATACGCCTGGTGGGCAGGTAAGACTTGTCAGCATGGTCACACGTGTAGCAAAATTTGCATCTTTGTGTGGCTGACATATTTTAATGTTTAATGTTCAGTACAGTTCAGTTGAATACAATACTAATAACTCTATTATTAATGTTATGCTGAGAATGAGGAATAAGGCTGCATACATCAAAAGTCATCCGTGTCTCAGGATGTAGGAAAAAAAAGCTGACTGATCACATTCCCAGAATAGGAGTGACTCAATCAATGAGAATAGGTGAGGCACTACTGAGCATGTAGTAGTGAATTCCTCTGGGTGTGGAAATGTCAGCACAATTATACATTCTCACAAACTGTGACACTGAGCAGAGATGTGAGTCAGAGCTATCAAACATGCATGCACTTGAGCATCTGTGACTCAGAATGGCCATTTACCAGTCATTCACTCATTCCACACGTGTGGTGCTCTCACACACACTGACTGTCTGAGCTCCTTTGCATCTCAGTTGTTCCCAGCTACCTCTGGTAGTTTCAGTCGTTTATTCACACACAAAATGTCAATGTGTGACTTTCAGCTCGCTGTAATGTTGTAATACAAGCCAGCAAGGGTTTAAAATGTCCTCATTGTTTCGTTACAGTTTCTGTTTCGGTCTGTCCTGTGTTATGATGGCCGTGTCTGCCTACAACCCCGAAGGTGAGAACAAACATAAACACAAGCACCAATACATAACACTTCGGTGTGATGTAAGAAATCTAAGTCTGTGACAACTATATGTTTCTGAACAAACGTTGTCAGTATCACACTTTAGTTGGTTTGAATGTTGACTGGCAGGTTGAATGTGCTCCACCTGAGGTCATGATTCTCTTTAAGATTACAAGGCCAGAAGAGCAACATTCTCCATTCTCCTTTATATTATATAACACTATACATAGCTAAGACACAATGCCCTTCCCATACGTGACAGTGCACATCTGCGGCTTCTTTTATGCCGCTACCTATCTATACAGGCTGGAATTTCCTTGTGATCTGTCAGATGTACTCTCTGTCATTTTTCAAATGTTGCTCTGTTCTGTGTTAATGTGAATATATGTGAACTGTATATATTATGAGGGCCACCTCTTTTTAAATATTTTGTTAATATACAATATCACATGAAGTATGAATACTCTCTCCTCTCTCCTGTCTACACTTCAAGAGCTGCTAAAACCTGTTCATTGTAGGTCACTGTGGTCTGTGTTGCTGCTTTACGACACAGACAGTTGAGCTGTTGCACCAGGTGCAGGTGCACAGGTGTGCAAAAACATTAAGAGGGCAGATTCAACATTGTCAGCACATTTTTCACATTCACTCTTCTACCCACTGAAGGGCATTGGCTCTCACAGCAACGGTAGCCACATACTTGTACTTTCAGAAATGGTATGACTCCAATTTTAGATAGTCAGACTCTTAGGCTTTTTATTTATTGAGCTCTTCCACCAGCTGCATCTTCCACATAAAGCCCTCAGTGTGCTTTTTCCAAAACTTCTGTCAGATCATCCATCCTTTTTGTAAAACATTATTTATGTTGTCCTATTTTCCCAGAGTATTTTGAAAGAATTAAGTTAGAGATGTGGATGACGAAACACAAAAACCAAAAGAATCAAAACAAAGCAGAAAAACAGAAAAGTAAGAATGAGCAAAAAGCAAATAAAAAGGAGACATAGAGCCAAAATTACATCTTATCAATGTCTGAGCTGGTGGACAGGAGGATATTTCTTTTACCACTTTGTCACAACCAACTTCTTGTCTCATCCTCAAGTGTCATCAGTGAATAAAAATGTAGAACTTGACTTTTGGTGGAGAAACTTTTAAGTCTTGCCATGAACTCTTCTCATGTGATTCTCTGTTGCTCTGCAGTTCTGTCAGCACTCATCTTCTTGGCTCTGTCTCTGAACGGCTTTGGAGGCATCTGCCTGACCTTCACCTCCCTCACGGTGAGACACATCACTCACACATCATCACTGTTTTACAAGACACTGTGAAGTGTTGACACTCAGACGTCTGTGGACAAATATGTCCTCTTGTCCCTCTTTAATTAGACAGTGGTTGGCTCTGGCTCCTACCAGATCCAGTTCAGTTGGCTTCCAAGGTCAGGAAAAGGCAGCTCCTGGTTTCTCCTGGTTTTGATAGATCGGTGATTTGTGAGAAATCCTTGAAGGAGGCAATCATTCTTTCCCCGTATCAGTTATTGTTTTTCTTGGTGAATGAGGTCCTCTCCACAGCGACGTCTGCAAAAAAAACTGAACGATAACTCACCTCTGTCTGTCTGTTGAACTAAATACAAACCACAAATTGGATTAGGTGGTCGTTGAATTCCACAATGAGAGCTTTCACGCTATGCACAGTGTGTGACATATTAAAATTAACTTGATATGTCTCTTATTTATAGTGTATGTAAAGCTGTCTAAATCAGATGAGGACATTCAGGACAAAATGTAATATTTAATGTGAACAGACCAGTCATTAAAGACATGACTGGATCCAAGGTGAGGAAATGAAACAAAGAAAAATCACTTCATATTTTTAAATGATACATACCAGATTCTTGTCATCATCACATACAAGAAAGTTATACAAAATTAGTTTTTCCTGCATTGTGCAGAATGTCCCATGCAAGAGAACTAGAAACTGCAAACATGGTTACATAAGTGATATTGGGCGAACGTACTGATGTGAGACTGTTTTTGGTACAAAGGAGTAGGTAGCTGTGAGTCTCAGCATGGCCGGGTCCTCTATTTGTCTCAGCTGACGAAACAGTGTGTGTTGTGACTGGAAGCTATGTTTGTTTACCTTCACATCAGGCATGTGCATTTGTGTGTGATGTGTCAGCTGGTGCCAGTATTATCAAGTGTGTTTTATTGTTGCCGCTGCCTCCTGTGTCCTGGGAAGTATTTAGGTTGTGCTGTGTGTTGGTACAGTGTGTGCATCTGTGTGTGTGTGTGTGTGTTTGTTTGGATATGTGCGTGTGTGTGTGCATTAACAGCGCTTCTCTCAGAGCTGCACATGACTTTTCCCAGATGGAAAGTCTCCCATTTGTGTTCCCACCAATGACGGCCTGCGGTTAACCACACACCCTCCCCAAAGCTCAGCCCACTCACCTCTGTTCAAACACTCAAGGCCACACTGAGTCTTGTCTTTTCTCTGCTCCCTCTCTGCCGTCCTACTTTCTCTTTTTTTTTCTTCATGTCTTCCCATCTCCCTGCTCTCCTGTTTCTTTGTTCTGCCCAGCAGTCAGCAGAAAATCAGTGCAGAACCGTTTCAACTCCACATGACATGTGTGGATGTACAAATGTGTGTGCATGCTTATGTACACACAGGGAGATGAACATGAAACAGATGTTTTGATAATGAAGGCCCAAGCTGAGTATGGACGTATGACCCTCTCCTCTGTGAGCCGACTGTCGCTTGGATCTGTCCAGAAGACAAGTGTGTCTCTGTGTCTCTCTTTGGACTAACTCAGGTTGAATACATATTCTACATCAGTAGCAGCAGTCCGTATAGCTCCTTGAAAACTAAAATAAAAAAATTAATTACTCATACAAAATGAAATATACACAGGATATGCCAAGGTGAAAAAACAACTTTATTCAAAGACACTGAACTGTATTATCCATTTTTTAAGATATACTTTTAACTTTTTACGTCTTTATTAAGATAAGACAGTATGAGAGACGGAAAATCAGGAGAGAGAGAAACGAGGATGACATGGAGCAAAGAACCACCAGAGCGGTCCTGTATTGTCAATTTAAGTTAGTACACTCAAGTTTCCAAAGTTGCCAAGTACCAATTAATTAATAACAGATTAAACTCTATGTAAAAAAAAAAAAAAAAGAAAAAAATCCAAATATTTGATGGATTTTAGGTTTTGACTGAGCATCTTTCTCACCTAAAGACATTTTTACTTTTATAATAGACCATATTTTACAGACTACAAAACTGATAATCAATTAATTTATTAACCCAGATTAGTTGCAGCACAGTTCCATTATATGGAATGGTTCAGCTATGAAAACATGGACTTTAGGTTTTGAGTATTTCATTTCAAGTAGATACATAGATTGATAAGATTTTGGTTTAAATGATTGGACACTGTGCTCTTTTGTGTTGTATCACTAGCACAGAAAATTTAAATGAATATGACGCACACATAAACACACCTCTGTCCTTGTGTGACATCTATGTCACCCTCCCTCCCTCTCTGTTCGGTTTGGGTTGGGGATACCCGCACTGACTGACCTCCACACTGTTGTTGTTGTTGTTGTTCTGAAGAGCAAATGAGGCCCAGGCACGAAGATAGAGAGTCTCCCTCACACACATACACACACATAGTGAGCTCCAGGTAAGTGTGCAGATGGAGTGAGGACCACCCTTTCTGCTACACTTAGAGAGAAGTACTTGTAACTTTCCCCACTAGATGACCCGATGATTCTTTAAGAAACAAAGTGAAACAATCAGCATTAAAACACACAACTAGTGAAGTGAGGGCTTTTTCAAGGGCGCCATTTTGGATTAGTGTGTAGCTAGACTTTTTGACTTATGTCACTTTTCAAGTCTTTGAAAGGAAATTAGCCAGACTTCAAAGCCATGTAAAGTCAAATACAGCAGATGTCGTCGGAAGCGTTGGAACATATCAGCTCCCGGTCCTTGTTCTGGTCCCTGTCTGGATCCCGGTACAGGTTCGGGTCCCGGTCCCGGTTCCGGTTGTGATCCCGGTCCCGGTCCCGGTTCTGATCCCGGTCCCGGTTCTGATCCCGGTCCCGGTCCCAGTTCCGATCCCGGTTCCGGTTCTGATCCCGGTCCCGGTTCCGATCCCGGTCCCGATCCCGATCCCGATCCCGGTCCCGGTTCCGGTCCCGGTTCGGGTCCCG
>OMNW01009318.1:0-13642 GCA_900303245.1 Selene dorsalis
GCTATAAATAGCAGCTGGCCACAGCAGGGAATGATAGAAAAGGAGTGCAGGAGGGCAAAGAGGATGTCATTAACTTAGGGAAGGGAGCTCCATCACTGTCACCACCATACAGCCAGACAGTGTGTTGTGCTTTACATATGTGTATATATATATATATATATATATATACGTGTTTGTGTGTAAAGAACACAAACCCTCACAGGGGAAAGGTGGAATCAAGGCGTGAGCTCATTTAGTGGAGTGCTGAGTGGTTTGAGGTGCTGTATCAGTAACAGTCAGGCCTCCAGTAGGCCCACTGCTGGGAGGTCTGGCTCACTCTGAGGGACAACAGAACTGTACAGCCAGGGCCACTGTGCAGATCCAGATGCGCTTCAACAGAAAGCCCCTCCCTCCAATCACAACACAGCCGAGCTTAATTACCTCCTCACGCTGCACGTACGGCTCCGCCTGACAAACAGCCGATCACTGGATCCGAGGGTGGGATGACACCAGTCAGCAAGCTCACCAGCCTGCCTCCACACTTTCATCAGCATTGCTTACACAGCAATTTATCTCAATTAGCCATGCTCTGTATGCTTCAAAAATATGATGTAGGGATAAGGCTGGGATAACCATGTCCCTTAGTACTGTCCCCCTCATTTCTGTGATGAATCATTCCCACCGAGAGTTCTGCACTACCGTGTCATTAAATGTCGGATAAGGCAACAAATCAGTGCATAACCTCATCATCACAGAGTCATGTTTATGCCATGCTCCTTAATCATTCTCTCACAGCCGCAAGCGGACAGTCACAGACATAATGTTTACCTCTGCATAAGCCCTGCTGCATTTCTTTATCTTTAAAAAGAGAGTGCAATGTGAGTGAAATAAATAAATAAAACAATGGCTGTGAAGCAAACAAGTGGTGAAGCGTGGGCAGAATGAAGAGCAGAGCTGGGAGATATGATCAAGACAGGACATGCAGGGAGGAGATGTATGGAAAGACAATATAACTTAAGTTCACCCAAGGGCACCGTAGTTCTCTCCAAGAAAACATCTCTGTCACAGCACAACACCTGTGACAGACACATCATGCTACATACATGTTTCCGTGTTTGACATCAAAACCATTGCTTGGGGGAATAAGACATGAGAAGATCCATTATACATAACCTTACTCTGTAGTTCATCAGAGTTGTAAAAGTGCAAACCTGCAGCTGCTTCACGGTAGGGGACAGAAACCTGATGTAAACAAAAGACATGAAGCAAGGCTTCCACTGTGGAACAGCTGTGGTGGCAGGAAGCTGTCAGACATGTTTGAGTAGCTTTAAATGCCTGGTTGCTTGATGAGAAATTTCACTTTTGACACAAAAAAAAAACAAAAACAAAAAAAACCTCAAATTTACATAAATCCCTTTCCATACAGCACTGTTTACAGGACACATGGTGACATTTCTAAGTCGGCTCACTTACTTTGAAAAGTATATATCCACATCATAGGAGCAATACAGGTGTAGCTGCAGTCAGTGAAATCTAAATACAAGAACCATAAGATAATAGCTATGTTACTGTTGATTAGCGCATAACTGACAATTATTTCATCACCTGCTAATAAAATGCTTAATATCTGCTCTACAAAATGTTTGTTACAGTCTCCACTGTCTTGTCATCCAATTATCTAAATCACAGAAATATCTGAAGATATGCTTTATTTTTTTGTATACAAAAAGACTTTAAAAAGTTAGTAACCAGTTACTTCCATCAACCAACAACGTGATTCACTGATTCATTGTTTAAGCTTTAGCTGCTGAGCTAATTTGACCATGACTGATGAATGAAACCCACTCTGGCTGCCCCTATTAACCAAAATAAGAAACGTTATTTTGCGATGGTGTGGCATGAGATTCAAAGTGGGAAAATGAAGGACTGAAAGATATTCAAAAAACATCATATAACAATCATTTTCACAGAAGTTGTATGATGAATCAGTTTCAGCTTTAATGTATTTATATGTAATATAAATATAATAGAAAGGTGATGATGAAGCAAGAGAAAAATAGTTACTGAAACACTATTACAAAGCAGTTATGCAGAAACAGGTCTGATTTCCAGTGTGAACAAACACAGTGAACCTCAACACTAAACTGTTTTTTTAACCTCACATCATGTTGCCATTAGAGGATCAAGGAAAAGTGTCACACAATGCAAATTCTCCCCGTGTCTTGTAGCCCTGCTAGCAGCTGTGTCACTATCTGAAAACATTACAGGCCCTGCCAGTGAACAAACACAATAATACTTCTAAAAAAAACAAGAAGTACAGACATGGCAAAACAAACAACACCAACAGCTCCCTCCCTCTGTTATCGGAGCAAATGGGGAATCCATTCACACAGAGGCAAAAGCGGAGAGGAGGCAACTCATCAAACACAGAGGACTGGAAATGCAAACGAGCCGCTGCGTGCCGAGCAATATCTCTGTGTGTACTCTCAACACGTGTCAGCGACAGATTATTCACACAGGACTCCGCTTGGAGAGCCGAGCTACTGAGTTTAGAAACTTCGACTGCGCTGTGGGTTGATTATGAAGTCAGAAACAATGAATTATTAAAACAAATGGCACTCCAGATGTTTCCCCTGTCTTCATGACAAACGCTATCCTCTCTCAGGCGTGGAGATGCGAGCTGAGCATAACACGAGCTTGAAAAATCTCTGTGGCCTTCCTCCCTCTTGTGTGTGTGTGTGTGTGTCCGTGTGTGTGTGTGTGTGTGTGTGAGAAAGAGAGCGAGGTTTCCATTCTCTGGAGGGACTGTCACTGTGATACATGAGCAGCCCTTAGTCATTTGGCATTGTAAAGTTAAAGCTTTAGTATTAATAAACTGCTGGTATGAGCTTGGCACCTGACTACATATACTGTTCATGTAGTTATGGTGCTGTATTTTATAGGCTTCATTCAGGCGCATTTAATATTCAGGGGGGAGGCGAGTTGTAAAACTTTTGTGCTGCTTCAGTGCTGAAATAATTAGCTGATTAATTAATTAGGTGATGGTAATCAATGATGCTCAACTGATTACCACTTAAGTCTCTTACTGAGGGAAAAAGCCAACAAAATCTGTAGGTTCCAGGTTCTCACGTTGCAATTTCTTTGCTTTCATCTGCTTTAGTTGATTTGATTTCACTTTACAAAGTTTTCTACCTCTTCATCTTGTTTCTTGCCACTTTCCCCCTGGAGATGACATCACTGATACCAAATAAACTAACTGCAGGCTGTGACTGCCGTTTGGATGAAAGCAAACAACGGGAAGCTGTGCTCGGCTCACTCTTCCGACATTTCATAATAAGTCTCTCGCAGAACCGTTCAGCTCCTCAGTCACTGAGTGGCCGTGTTCCTATAATAGGACAAGCTATACATCAATATAAACAACGATGAAACAAGCAGGAACTTCAGGTAAGAGAGCTTATGTATAAGTAGAAAAATGTACCATAATGGCTCAGGGTGGAAGTAGTTATAAATATTTGCCTGTACAGCAGCCACAGCCTTCATTGCTTGTGTTGTTTAGCTCTCTCTTCAGTTTCATGCATCCCAGACAGAAAAAGTTTTCAATATTTTAATGCCTGTATGAAGTAGAAATAAAACTGGAACACTTGATTTGCTTCATGGTTAATAGGTTTAAGGGAATGTGAACAAAACTTCCTACAACCACTTTCCACAACTACTTTTAATTTATCACTGTTTTGACTTTCCATCTGAACAGATTACAAGTCTCACGTCTTTGGTTTTCTTGACATGTGTCACATAAATGAAAGAACAGATGATTATCAGAAAACAAAACAATAGCTAGAACAGAAAGTCAAAACACTTCACAGCTGCTGTGTAGTAAGGATGCTCATACGCAGTCGCGTAGCGTCGACACGAGTTGAGGTGCGCTCACCTCATACACAGCTCGTCTGAGCTGCCATCTGTGTTGTTAAATAAAACTGAATATCATGACACAGCACAATTTATTCAGCTGATAAAAGGCAACTGGGATTCCTCCAGCTTGGATCACAACACGGATGGTTTGGATGCAATTCTGAATGATTTTGGAACAGTTAATACGGAGAATATGAGCTGTATGAGATGTACGGGTGGCAGATTTGTTTTGTTTCTTTTCTTTGAATGTGGGTCACAATTGACATTTGAACCATTTTCTTTCCTAATACATTTAGAATAGATAAGTATATGACTTTTTTCCATTTGGATCATAATTAACATAAATTTATTTCTACTTATTTCACAGATTATTTGGATCGATGGTTGCAAATAGTATAATAGCTCTTTTAGAGTGAGGGAAGGACTTTTTGGGGCGCCCCAGTGGCACAGTGCAGCATGCAGTGTGAAACTCAGAGACCAGTTCTGAGCACAGTGTCCAGGTTAATGGAAAAATATTTTTTTTCCAATGAGCTGAGAGGTGCTCATAATTAGGGTTCTGGGTCGGAAGGGACCACAGTTCTTAATAAGAAATCACTAGAAATAACCGTGTTGGGGCCTTCTGGGATCTGGGATTATAAATTCCCAGGAGAAAAATTTTTGGCTTGTTTATCTGAGGAGCTCTGCAGTGCACAGTGCCACTCAAAAACCCAAACAATGCTACGGAATAAAACAACGTTTCTGCTTGTGAATCTGACTCAGTCTAATGATGCACCAGAGATTGTTCTGCGATTGTGCTACGTTTTGTGGTTTTAAGGCAAAACAATGATGAGCGCACACCGCTTTTACATATTCATTCTTGTTGGTGTGGAGGCTGCTTGAGAAGCAAACAGCGAGCGAAATTCATTTAGCAGCAGGGCTGAAAAAGCTTCCATTGTTTCCAACGCTCACTTCTCCGCTCACTGTCATGCCTCAGAGACAAAACTGTAAGACATGAAAAGCTCCCGGTCAAGAAGAGCAGCAGCATCTCCAACTGTGTTTTGCTATCCCTCTTCCTCCTCTAACCCCCAACTAAAACAGAAATGACAGCTTGCTGTGTGATGCAGTCAACACTCACATTTCTTATTTGTGAATCCAGTATCCTTTGATCCACCACCAGAGAGTTTTGTGTTCTGCTCTCATTGAGTGCTGAGGTTTTAAACACTGTCGAAGGTACAGTACAGTATCTTTGCTGTCATAAACTCATCAAACAGAACTCATCTGGTTCTGACCAGCTAATAAAGTCTCAGGCATTCTTTCGCTCACTTCACAGATAACAAGGCCCAGTCCACCTGAAATGTAGCAGACAGACAGAGAGCACTCAGCAACAAAGTGCACCATGATTTGAGATTTCAGCATCCAACACTTTAAAAGTTGTTTTTGCCAAAGTGTCATCTATTCAACTTCCACTAAAGCCAGAGTTACAAATGTCGAAGCCCATTGTCAGAACGTGTTTCAGTGGTTCTAAAATGCTGGAGAACTTGTGTGTTTGTGTGTATGAGTATGAGTGAAGTAAAATTAAACTGACAAGATGATTCTTTTTTCATAACTTCAAACACAGGGTATGCCATGGCCCTGAATAGAAACAATGTTTTACTGATGTTTTCTCAACTAAATGAATTGAGCTCAGTTCAAAGAGAATATGTGGAGTGCATGTGAAAGAAACGAATGGAGTGAAGATAAAACCAATTTCCTTCTTGGAAATTAAGAATGCTTTTCAACTGACTGGTGACTGCAGAAGACACTGATGCGTCCGAGATATACAGATGGACTTCTGTATTCATATCTAACCACAGCACTGGACAGTTTTAGTAGCTCCAATATGGAGACCTTATTTCTCTCTAGCATGTTAAGTCAAGTTAAGGTTTAAAAAATATCTGATTCAAACCAGGGCCTTCAGCTCTTGCAGCTTGATCAGGTAAATTTGACTTTGTAGACATCAGCTGTTTTTTCCGGCCTATCAGATACATTGCTTTTTCAACAGATCATGGTAAATGTATATTTTGCATCAGATTTTTGAACTTGATTGAGACATCATAATGAATGATAATCCAGCCATGTTCAAGGTTTATACCTTATCCTGTTTTTTTTCTTCTTTTTTTAAAGACCTCATTAAAGTAGGACTATATGAAAATGTATTGCTTCACAGAGTAGAGCTCACGCTGCTCTGGCAGGCGTAATTGAAACCAATAAAGCCAACATAACACTAAAATCAAACCATGTGTCTCTTCACAACTGTTCTCCCGCTGGTTAACACTCATATGTTCTCAATGTTTTCAGTTTTCATCTTGTTTCAACAGGGACATGTTTGACATTTGTGTTTTTTTTATCATCAATCTCTCACTGAGATGTCATTCTCAGTAATTTCAGACTTTTGTACTCTGTAATACTTTGGGATCGATATACTGTATATTTACCTATGACAGGTGTCAGGCTACTAACCAGGTGTATGTTTATAGATATACTGTACATATTTATATGGCCTGGACATACCTAAACTTGTTCCAATCTCTATTAGACTTCATATATAATTTTACACATTTTTAGTTTACACAGTAGTGTGGTGGTTAGCAACGTGCATGTGTTTGCATGTTCTTCCTGTGGCTTTGTCAGCTTCCTCCCACGGTCCAAAGACATGCACACTAGGTTGGTGACTCTAGGTAGGTGTGAGTGTGCTGTTTGTTGTGATAGATTGGTGATCAGTCCAGGGTGTGCACCACCCCTCAACCTGTGTCAGCTGGGATTAGCTATGTACAGCAGGCTCTGCTTCGTAATTTAGCCTTCTGTCTTTCTACTGCTCCTTCTTTAACAGAACAAATGTTAATTTGAGGTGTTTTTATGGGTTTGACAATATTAGAGAGAAATTCTGACATTTTTCAATAAAATTTCCACTTTTGCCCTGAAAGCAGCAGAGAAGCTGAAGAATGGCAAAGCTGCCAAGAGCTTTCGTGTATCCAACCCTTTGGACCTGATAACTAGTGGTCAGCTTGCCATGAAAAATTGATCAGAACACTCAATGTCTCCAGAGGATGACTCTGGCCCACTGACCTTTCCATGAGGTCAAAATTTACATTTCTACACACAAATTATCAAAATCTATTTTGTACATTGCCAAAATATTTGAACTGGAGCAAATCCCTGCTGACACTGGGCAAAAGAACAATGAACAAAGGAAAGAAAAATAAAATTAGATGACATATTGCTCTCAGTCATTGATAGTGGTGATCAGTCATGGCTCCAATGACATTAACTGGGCTCATGAATCTCCCTGGGGGGTGAGCCTTTGCACCAGTGCAAGGGGAAACCTTACAAATTCTGGGTTTTTTAGTTCTCCAATTGACATAAAACCAAGACAACTGGGTCCACTGTGATTTTTATTCTTTTTTTTTTATCTTTAGGGGAGTAGTCTCCCGAATTTACTTTAATGGCTTCTAATCCATTTTAAACAGCATACACACCCTCTAGGCCAACAATGACACAGTAAATATCATGGCCTCTAAGGTGCAGAAAAATATGCTGCATTAATCTGACAACCTGAAACGCCAGCTAATGTCTTGCGAACTCACACCTGTCAAGCTCATTGTAATGAAATCAGGGAGAAGCCTAGGCAGCAAGCACCTCCCACCTGTTTGGAACAGTTTCCTAAGATCCAGCAGTGGTAAAACTTTCTCAGCCCCCCAAAGGCACGTGAAGTTTCATTTGCACTTTCAACATAAAAATCAGACAGATTAGTCTGGCAAGGTGTTGACATGGCAAAAGCGATATGCTCAGTGTTTGCTCCGGCATGTTACAGGCTTCAGCTTTAGTTTAAAAGGTTGTCAGTGGCACCTTTTGCCTTGAAGCTTTCACGGCTGGATCTTGTGGTACGCTAAATTACCACCAACGTGCAGCAGTAATGGTGTCAGTGTTGTCCTGGTAACCAGCTTGCAGTTGTTCACAGTTAATCCATGATGGCCTGTGAGCAAATTGTGGGAGATGAACCCAATGCGGCTAAACTGCTGACACACTTTTGCCCCTTTATAAGAGATCGCAGGTAAGGATACTTAATCCAGAATAATGATTTGTGTTAATGCTAAACCAAATGTATTTGTCTAAAGTATTCTTCAACCAAGTGGATTTCTACAACAACAACAACAGCAGACTTGTGCCTGAAACACACCCATGCGGCATCGATCGTCATATTTGTACCAGCACGGCTTCTCGTGTTTAGTCTGCTTATAATGTTTGAGTTTGTTTACAGTGCGCAAGCTTTCCACTTTCTCTGTTTTTGGTGTATTTGTGAGGCAGTGTTACAGCGCCACTACAGGCCTGGTGTATGTACTACAGCATAATGAGTCGTTTTCAGAATGACACAGGAACTGTATGGTTAATAAGCACACCTGAATATTTGCTTATTTATCACAAGTCATCGTCATTGCGTTATCGGACATATCAGACATTTTGCTGATATCGTGCAGGCCTACACTTTTGATTGCATTGCAATTAACTGAGCAGCTCTAGTGAAGTTATTCAGTACGACAGTGTAGCAGCGAACTGAATTGGCTCGCAGGATGCTAATAGGCTCATGAAAAATATTTGAAATTCTTCTGCACTGTTTCTTTTTGTTGGTTTTAAAGTTTGGTTGGCTGCTCATTCAGACAGCATCTCCCACATCATGTCCATTTGGTACCAAAATAACAGAACAAGAACAGAACAGAACTTCCATTTGCAATCTTTGCTAGGTTATAAAGCCAACCGAGTGAAATTGAATGCAATTACAGTGCGACAGTGATACCATCAAAACTAAGACAATGCTTGCAGGCAAATGAAAAGAGGGCTAATTATATCAGGCTTCTCATGGAGATAGGACGGTGCTGAAAGCTCATTCTTGCTCCTTCCGAGAACAGTTTGAGGCAACAATAAATAGAGTTTAATTGCTCCATGCTGAGGTTACCATGTAGGCATCCAGTCATGCAGCCAAGAATTTAAAGAGGAGTGCACTGGATTGCAGATGTAATTTCTCTGTGTGTGATGATGAGCCAGGCCTTAGTGTGAGCTTTAGGTCTATGACAATGCACCATTGCAGCTGCTTTCCAAAAAGTCAATTTAAAACCTGCCTTGTTCATAAGAGAAAAATATGATACTGCTGCAAAATATAAACAAAACAGCACAGTTTGCTGCTGTTGAACTCGTAATAAAAAAAAAAGAATAGCTGCATCTTTAAAGGCAAGCCAGCAATCGAGCCTCTTCTGTGCACTGAACTCTGTGGGGAGCTGCAATATGTGGTGTTTTTATTAAAGCTATAACTATTTACTGTGTGTGTGTGTAAATGTCTTTGTATGTGTTGCACGCTAGGATAAGCTGGGTGAGTCAGACTTGCAGTCTCTACGACCACGTGTTACAGTGATTAGAACAATCTCCTGAGCCACGTCACCAGCCTGGCTCCAAATAATCATTTAAATTCTGAAAATGTAAAATTTAACAGAAGTGCAGCTAATAAAACAGCACTGTGGGAGTACAATACAGTCCCCTTGCGCATGGTTAGGAATTAAGAATTTCTGACTCTGAGATATCTGAGACACTGAAACAACAAAGCCCAGCATCAGACTAAACAGGCCTGCCTATATTTTCTACTAACTTATCCCATCCAAATAAGTTTAAAGATGTAACATATCCAACAGGAATTCAACACTTCACCTCATCAGATGTTAGAGAAGGGGAAGTGACTACAGTTTGAATCCAAAACTGCACAATGCAGCTTCATCTCTTAGCTTCAATGCCAAAGATTGATCCTTTACAGCAGACCCTCGCTATTGATCCTGGACGCTGGAGACTGTGATACTCCAGACCAATTATATGGATTTGTAGTCCAGGTGTGCCAGATGAGATCAGGTTTCCCACAGCCGACCGAAGACACTTGTGTCTGGCCCTTGTTCCCGTGCACCGCCTTTAATTTGACAGCAGGGGGGCAACAGAGACACGTCTGTCCCTTTAAAAGATATCGCCCTCATGTACAATGAATAATTCAGATGGAATAATTCCGCAGAGGTTCCTTTGAGGTGGGACCAGTGTCTCGCCTCCTCCAGCAGTAGGACGGCCAGGAAGCTCATACATAAAAGATGAAAGGTTTGATAGCCTCCATTGGAGGCTGGGCTGGGATTGTGCGCTGTGGACTTTAGAGTTGTAGCCTGGCTTAGCTGCTCCTGTGAAGTGCCCACAGCCTCTCGGGCCTGGCTGCATGGGGCTTTCTCTGTAATATCTGTGCCATATGCAACACGGCTCCGCTCTGCAGTCGGGGGTAGAGGTATAAATAGCAACAACATGGATGCAGGAGAGAATGAGACCTCACTCCAGTTCAATCCGAACCTGCAGGAATGGTGCAACCTGCTACAAAAATAGAACAACCAAAGGTCATATTGTGTTGCTGCTTTATTTGGGTTTGTCAAGATTTCTAAAATGTGTCATCTCCTGTCGCTCCTCTTTTAGACCAAGCACTGTCTAATTTCTCTGCATCATCTGCAACTGTGAGCTAAATCCAGCTCTCCAATTTGCCTTTTTTTTTCTTCCTTTTTCCCATTCTGTTACATGCAGCTTAGTCTCCTCTTCACTGTGAGAGAACAGACAGATCTGTTCGACTGGAGCCAAACCTTACGCCTGCCCAATCGCCTGACACAAACATGATAACATTTCACTGGAGCACATCAAAGATTGGCATATTTTGACTTCTTAAATTAGGAGTAACATGTGCAGCGCTGATATGCTGAGAAGAAAGGAAACCTGTGGTGGTACATGGATTTATCTGGCTGCCTTTTAACCTTCTACTGTCTTCAGTTAGCCCAAGGGTAAATATGCAGTACCAAAAAAAACACAGAGGCCAAATAGTTTGGTTCAAGGCATTTGTCTTTTGAATAAGTGTGGGGAAACTATCTATATAGAGACTGATAACTAGCCATCTATTCAAATATGAACTCCGCTGCCACTGCAGAGTCAATGGATTAAATCCCTGTTGGTACCAAAATGGGCTACTATATATAAATCAATATGAAAACCAAAGTTTTCATATTGATTTATATATAGTAGCCGTGGGTTGACAAGGAGACCTGTCAGTGGAAGATTTGATGGAGTTTAAAACAGCACTTAATCTGTGGCGGCGAAATGGAACTTTGAGTCATATGGTAGCACAGAAGATGCAGGCGAAACATTAAGAGCCGAAACGCACATCACTCCAGCATCTGTAAAAGCCTCTGTGTTTGAAGAACAACATTTAACATTAATATACTTTTAAAGGGCAACATTGTAACACGGTGCTGCACAAGCTTTTTAGAGTCAGAAAGTCATACAGTACTGTCTCTAAAGAGTTCCATTTCCCTGTAATGTAGGTGATACAGACAGACCACAGGTTGGTACCGTAGGTAGTTGGAGAGATTTTTCCTCCAATTCATTCATTCATTCCTTCATTCATACACTGAAATTACCATTTGAAACATGATGGACACAACAAACCACAAAAAAATTAAACAAAAAAACAATCTCTATAACACATTTTACTGTCAGCTTTCAATTTGAAAAACTATTCAGATCTACAACGTGCAAGTAGCTCATTTCTGCAACGATTATGACTAAGCGGAGTGATTTCCTTGCATTTTTTTGCCAGCATAAGAGATTAGACTGCCCTCCTGTATAAAAAAACAAGCCCACAGGCCATTTGTGAAGCAGCTTATTATGACCCATAGTAATGCTTGGCTGTAAGGAAACAATTAGCTTTAGTATTTATGACAGGGACAAAGGAAAAAGTGCAGTGACGTAATATAAAGAGCAACAAAGTATACTTCTTATGTGTCCTCATAGTAGTAGTTATTTCAATCATGCTGAGAAAGGTATAGACCACTGCTCTCAGAACAGTTCACATGTTTATTATTGCAACCATGACAACCTGGGTCTGGTGCACTGGCGCTATTTTAGGAGACACTCCTCTGGGTTGTATCAGAGGGTTGAATGAAAGCCTATATGGTTGTTCTGGTCGGAGGAGTTGCTGTAAGAGACGGGAGACATGGTGAGACAGAGGGGTAAGACATGCAACCCTGGACTCTGTAGCACAGTGCCCTACCTCACTGCACTTATATAACAAAAGAATCCTTGAGGTACAGGTGGGGGGTGCAAGTCAAGAGAAATACACTGACAAATACACAGGTGGCCAAGTGGAGGTAGAAACAGTTTTTCCTTTTTTTAATAATTAAGCTGTTGCTTACGTTTTGACGTGTGGAGTCTACAAACCAATTAGTGCCAATTTAAAAGATTAAAACTGATGAAATAACTCGGTAACACAAGAGAGCGGGGTATATTGTGCTATTTCCACACGCACACACACAGCATCTGGTGAGGTATCAGATCAGAGATGTGAGTGCACACTCCCTGATGGATGCAAGACAACATAGACAAAAACGTACAGCATTACAGATTATTAGGAGCTCTTCTATTCAGTGTATTGAGGGACAGTAATCACTGTAATCGCCCTGTCCGGCCTCAATTCAGGCTTCAAAACTTGAGGAAATCCATTTTTTCCCCCCATCCTGCAATTAGAGGCCATCACATGAGCTTGCGTGGTGGAGACAGATTTATTGTTCCAGGTATTTTCTATTCTCTCTTTCTTTTCTTTCTCTATATTTTTCGGGGCATTTAATGACAATGAAGAGAGACAGGAAAGCAGGGAAAGACACTGGGGGATTGACATGCGGTAATGATCATCTCAGTCGAACCGATCACTGCTTTAGGATATACCAACACGGGATGCGGTCTAACCACTCGACGCTTGAGCTGACTCGTTCAGGGAATTTTCATCTGCATTTATCACCTGTTCTTCCTCTGGTCAGAAAGGAATCAGCACATTTCTACCTTCCTCTTCAGCTGTCGTGCGATGTAAGAGTCAGTGTATCACTTAGCTAAAATTGCTTCATCCATTTAAATTCATGTTGGGAGTTCCTACTGTACCATTCCCATATTTTTTTGACAACCGTAGAGAAAGAGGAGAGGTAAAAGAAAAAAAAAACCTGTTGCATTCACTTCTGGGTTTTATAAGCAAGTGCACAGAGAGAGATGGCAATCTCCCTGTTAGCTCCCTGAGAAAAAGTGAAAATTGCCTCTTACTCAAAACCTAACCTGCTTTGTGGGTCTATTTTCTGATCTCACAAGTGCTCAGTTTCATCGTCAGTGTTTCCTTCTCTGGTTTCTTCCTTCCAGAGGGAATGGTGCACAACAAACCTTTAAACCAAAACGTTTAAGCTGAAACACTTCCAACTATTAAGCTCTACTGTTGCTACACTGCAAATATGATAATTGATCATTCCAATTATTCGAGTGTTAAAATATTTGTGAAGAATTTTCATTAAGAACGTGCAAAGTACTGGTAATATGCTGGTGATATTTCACATTTTTTATCCGTCAACAAATGAATAGCTCTCACTAAAAATTGCTGTGTGCAACCAAAGTGTGGACCTACATTATTATCCAAAACCTATGACGACAACAATAATGAACCACACCATTTCACTGTGACACATTTCTTCATTTCCACCAACAAGCCCACTGTGGTTTACTTTGTCTCTGTCCCACACAACCACCTTCCAGCTGTGAATACTGAAAAGACCATCGAATATATATTAAACCGCAGTTGAAAACAGTCCATGAACACACACACACACACCCCCACCCCCACCCCCATTTCACCTGAAATAATCCTTCA
>OMNW01009318.1:17499-75922 GCA_900303245.1 Selene dorsalis
AAAAAAAAAAAAAAAAAAAAAAACTTTAGGAGAGGAGAGGCTGAAATCTATTTTCTGATACAAGCCATCTGTTGTTTGTAAATCAGTGTCTAACTGGGAAACCAGAGAGACTGGTCCCAGTGTCCAGCCAAAGACACTGGCAGAGCCCTCTCTTTCTCTCTGTGCTATGTGCAACACTAATTGGAGCACCACATTGCCCTTTTTTTCTCCCAGCCATTTCACCAGCATTACAATATGTTCCTCTGCTATTTATGCAATCAAACAGATGAAATATGATATTGAGCTCAGTGCACAACATGATTGCATACAGCATACATAAATCACTGTGAATAATCACTGACCCAATCAGCTCCAGCGGCTCCAGCAAAGCTTCTCCCAGGCAGTAAATCACTGACTGCTTGTTGCTGTGAGCTATTGCACCGTCCACTTCACCAGGTAGGAGAAGGGTAGTACAGTATAGTCGCTGGAAGTTGCTGCAACTTTGGCTGCAGCTGCTCTCTGGTGCCATCTGGGTTACAGGGCCATGTAAGCGGCGCAAGAGGGGGGCAAAGAGTTAAATAGGTCACAACACAAGCATCCTCTTCAAAAACTCACAGCTCCAGTTCTCTCCACTGGACTAGCCTCCTTTTCCCACACTATCTTACTGCTGCACCTCGACCATGGGAGCCTGGAAACCATGGGGAAAGCAGCTTGGAGTGGGTGCGTGTATGTGTGTGTATCAAGTAAAAAGTGAGGTCGTGCATCCTGTATGGCTTCCAGCCGCTGAATCTTGGACAGCTCCACCTCAGCAGAGTTGGCCAAGTTGCCCTGCCTTCATTCATACTGAGCCAGTGGCACACCAAGCCAAGCACTCAACAAAATAAGACCACATGCATTTGCACACCCGTGCGCACACACACACACACACACAAACTCTGCATTTGCACTTTGCTGATATGAGTCTCAATACCCTTGCTGCTTATTTTGGATTCAAGCTGCTGGTGTTTGTGCCAGTATCTTTGAATTTTCACAACAAAAAGTTAAAAAGAAGAAAAAAAAGATTCTGCATTTCACTCCAACACTTCTTTTTCATCACACTGGAACAGCGTTGAATGTAAAATTCATATCTGCCTATCAAACTGTTGGAAATGATGCTAAATACCTGAATTATTAAATAATCATCTTTTCTTGAGCTGCAGCCAAACAGGCACAAGGGCGCAGAAACACAGAATCACTTGAAACAACAACTACTCTCTCTCTCTTCTCTCTCTCTCTCTCACCCTCTGTCATAGATATGTTTCCCTCTGTGCTGGTCATCCCACACTTTCTTCATTCTACTTCAAATCCACTCATGCATCCTCTGCTTTAAGCTGAAGGCACAACATGAGGAAAAGAACACCCTGCACCAAACACCACGGGTCCCTTGTGGAGTGCAGAGGAGCAACTGAGCAAAGGCAAACTTCTCCCCTGACACCGGTCACACAGCTCACATCACCCTCAGCAGGGTTAACGCATGCAGGCCATCATTCCCATTAGGACTTTCGGCTTTGACATGTGTTTGGAATCAGGATCTTGTTTGTTTCTTTATCTTTGAAATGCTGGAAACATCTGAGCCACACGCTGTGAGCCCGTCGGGGTCCTCACAATGTGATACACCTGCTATCGATTAACCACCAGTTGTTCTGATTACACAACAGTGAATGTCACTGGAAACACTGTTATGTGTAAAAAAAAAAAAAAAAAAAAAAAAAAAAATCCTTCACACACAATACGATCAAGTGTGTCCACGAAGAGCCGAGGCATCTGCTGCCTGGGACAAATTAAAGGTGGAGTAATTATGAGAGGAGGCTCCCCGGAGTGTTCCTCCTCAGAATCCGCGCTAATAGTGTGACACCAAAAGGTGTGGCTCTGCGTGGATTTGCTCAAAGAACTAATGAAACAAAACAAAAAAAGCGTGCGCGCGTGCATGCTTTGCGCGTGTTTCTGTGTGTGTGTGCAGCCATGGAACAGAAGACAAAGACGTTTGCGAACTTGAGTAAGCGACTGATGAGGAGGGAATCAGCATGCGTGCATTACCTCGGAACAGGAAGGCTTTGCTGCTGTTGTGAAGACCCGCCACTTGGGTAATTCCATAGGTGGCATTTGCCAGGTCAAGTTCATTGATGATATCAATCTGGTAGTCTTGATCTGATCCGAAAGCCAAAGCTGATGGAGAGAGAGGGAGGTTAGAGGATGTGAGGCGGTGTGTTCAGAGCCTGCTGAGAGGATTAAACCTGACAGGGTTTTAACTAAAATCCTAATGCCTTTCACAAACAGACATGGTCACTGCTTATGTGCATTTCACTGCTCGTGGGAAAAAAGTCACGCAGTTTTAATTTTACACGCAGGGGCTGCTGATGCTGTTCACTGAGATGCACCGTCTGTGGCCGAAGCCATCACCTGTGTTCTCCACGGACCGTAGGTGCACGGTGCGCACCCGTTAAAAGGTGTCATCTGTTCCACCTTAACTGCGTGTTGTTATTGTCATCTTTAAAGGTTAACTCTACAAACCGCAGCAGATTAAAAACAATAAGCTGCGGTCCACACACTGCCACAATATCTGACATGCTTGCGCGCAAGGTGCAAACTGAGGAGCGTAAAAAAAAAAGAAAGAGAAACATTCAGAAGCTTTTGTTACTCGTGAGAAAATCCCTCACTGCGACCACAGAGAGTCGATCTACTTGTACTTACCCGGTTTGGTAAAAAAGAAAAAGGGTAACAAAGCCACGTAAATATCCATTTGTGTTGGAGTTGCGCTGTACAAAGTCCTCAGCCGTGCGCTCCGCTGCGTATCCCCCACTAACCCGCTCTGGTCCGTCTGGCGCTGTGCGCTGCTCTCACCTCGCCTGGATGTGGAGGAACGGAGGAACGATCCACAACACACGGGCAGGGGTTCCCGCTCTGCACAATCTAGTCAGTTCATAGTGTCTGAAGGCGTCCAGTGACTCGGAGCCACGCGTCCGCGGTGGCAGATGTGTGCATTAATTCAGGACAGTCACCAAACTGAGCCGCAGGAGGAGAATCAGAGGATATTCTCAAGCGATCATCTGTAAAGTTCCCCCCGTTCAGACCACTGAAACTCTCAATTTTGGAGGTGAGAAAAAGGCCCTTCAGAGGAAAAGTCTGCGAGTAAGGGATGTGGGAATTCTCGGGGAGAAGTGTGGGCTGCACCCACTCTCACTGCAAGAGATTATTCAAAGAATTTCCAGTCTCAAGGGGCAAATTGAACAACATCACATCTGACACACTGAGACAGCTTTTATCAGCTGTATTAAGATGTTGTAACCTGCATGTTATAGACTTTCTCTGTATGATTATTTAATATAAAAGCATAGACACAAAAGAAACATGAGTCCTGCTTCATGCCCCCCCCCCCAAAAAAAATCCTGCTTCCCCTGGTTCCCAAATCGAACTCTGCCTCCCACCTCCTCCCTGCATCAGAGAATCCCTGGGATTTATAAGCACCGCTGCTATAGTCCTCTTTCCTCCAGGGCCTGTCCTTATTGAGAACCATTAATCATACCCCTCTCCTGCCTGCCTCTAATTTGTGTACACTGTCAGGTTGTCTGGGTTACCTGCACCAACAGAAGCTGATGAGGGAGAGAACAGCGGCGTCTGCTTAGTGATTATGGCAGTTACACATTGTGCACCGCCTGCTCCGCCTGTGCATGTGTGCTCTACACCAGGGAAGGTGTAATGTCTGCTTTGGGATGCAGGTCACTGTTCCACTCTCTCAAATTAGACTGTAAACAATAGCAGCATTCGGCGAGCCAAGCCCCTGATCCAAGAGCGAAAAAATCTTGAGAGAGGGGGGGGGGACACATTATTTGAAATTACAGGTTGCAGAGCAGCAAGGAGAAAAAGGGAGGAAGGAGAATGTAAATGTTTGTGTAAAGGTGGTGAGGTTTACAGGCAGCATCAGTCCTGAATTTCATATACAGTTGGTGTAAAAGAAGATATTAAGCTTCTCTTTTTTGTGTAGGTCAAAGGACATCTGGATATCTGCATTTTAAAACTCGGCTAAATTAGCATTCGGGACGTCTGGGTTATTCCGGCGACTACAAAGTCTGGTCAGGACTCTCTCCGCATTTAAATACAGGTTTTAATGAACTGGATTTTTGTGAAGTGGACATCGTAAAAACATTCACACTAATAAAATGTTTCGACAGTAAGCTGTAGACTCAGATCTGTTCAAAATTAGTCAGAGCAATTATTTTCTTATCCTCCATTCATGCGCTTTCTTTCCCTTCCTCCCACTCAGTAAAGGCGTTTTCCCCTCTTTACCTGAACTCTTCTGATTTTGGCCCGTGACCTCTGCACTGTCATCTTGTCACTGTGAGAATTTAAAGATGTTCCCGTCTCTGCCTCTCTGAGCCATCCTCTCATTGTCCGATTGATGAGAGCCACCGCTGCCGCTCCACCTCCGGATTGAGACTATTCTCAAATTAACAACTGCATTAGTGATTTGTTCAAAGGGATCAAAGACATGTTTATTCTGAGTGTTTCTTCTGACAAGATGACACCCCTCCTCTCAGAACTGCCAGCAGGAGCGGTGTGATCTTGTCACATTAAGTGTCCGACTTTGTTGTCGTCCTGCTGATAGGGTAACCAGATCAGAGGACACTCTCATAAGCTTAATTTTGGAAAGCAATAGAGAAGGGAATTATGGCTCTTTGGAGGGAGATGGGTTTTATGGTGCAGCTTTCCTCGGGGCTGGCTCATCGTTATTGAATGCCTGTCACTGACTCACTGAAGAAGTTACACCACTGCTGTGCTTTCAAGTGATGGTGAAGGTATTTGTTGACCCTGCTGTAAAGAAGCTATTTATGAGTTTTGCTATTGCTACATGGCCAGCGTTAGCATGACAGCCATATATTTACCAGTCTAGAGGAAACACATTGAGTTCAGCATAAAACCTCATTCACCAAGAGCTGCATCCAACATCCATAACTCTTCTCGCTGTCACATATTCTCTCCTACTACGGCTAACATGCTAAGCAGCCAGCACCAGCCCGACCACTCACTGCAGTCTCTCATCTACCCTGAAGATGTAGCGCTGCTCAGCGGACTAATTAAAACTTCTTGTCTAGTCACTGCAACAATGGCCAAAGCACTTGTTAAGAGGCAATCATCACTGTCCAGTCCCATTATGTTCTCTCTAATTAATGTAAAATCACTTAAGAAACTAGAACTTTGTTAGAGGTCACCCCAGAAAAGATCAGAAAGGCTCCATGCACCTCATCCTCAGATGAAGGCTTCACACATGGTTAGACTGAATTAAGAGATAATCCTATGTGGCTCATGGCATGAAAAGGAAACAAGTTCGTTGCTGATGCCTCCATAACAGGCAGAAGGTCTGACTGAATAGTTGGAGTATACTGTATGTGAATTATGTGCTATGGTCTTCTACATCTACCAACCAAGTTGAAAACATAGCGTGTTTGAAGCAACAAGGTACACAGCATCAACACTCCACCATTGTCAACAAATCACAAAAGGATTGAGTATCTTTGGGAAAAATGGAGTAACTCTCTCATTAGATACTCAATGAGTCTGGTTAGGGATCAACAAAAAAAAATCACTTTCCATTGTTTTCTCTTACTTTCTTGAACTAATCACTCCTCTATATCTGGCCTAGACTTCTGAAAATACTCAATTTTCATACACATTTTCAATTGAAGGATGTCTAAAATCAACAAATCAGTGTTTACTTCACTGATTAGACATTTGTTGACACATGCTTTCTGCCTCAGTGAAGTGCCAAACCTAAAGTGAGAAAGGAAGAGACAGAGCAAGACAGAGAGTGACAGAGAAAGCATGACTGGCAGTGGCAGAGATATGAATGTCAACAGGATTAGCTCTATAATTCTCCAGATTGTGCGATTGCAGTGTCGCCCAGCTGTTTTCAATCTACGCTTGTCAACACAATGCTCGCCGTCGTCCTGCAGTCACACACGGCGAGGTCACCGGGAGAGGTGCAGCCAGTGGACCTTTTCTAATCATGGAACAGACAAGCGAGACACCCAAATCCACGCAAACAGATATAACCACAAAAACAGCACTCGGAAAGCTCATTTGCTTTTGGTCCTATATAGCTGCCTGTCAGAGACAGAAGCTGCCCCTCTGAGGAGAACAGCCATCATATAAAACCCACTGCAGCTAAGACGGTGTTCAATCACTCATGAGGTGAATGACATATAGCAGTGCTTCTATTTTATGTAATGGAGCTCATATTTAAACCTAGAATGCTTTGTACTTTGCCTGACAGTTCAGTCTGATAACATCATGTCAAAGTGATACATTTACCTCCAAACTTGGATGACCCATGACTTCAAATCTTCCCTCCTGATAACTTCTTTTTTAAACTCAATCTCTAGCAAGAATAGCCTTTTTTCTCCCCAGTTTAACCATGTCCAAAAGGCTGTGGGTGTCAGTGCTGTGTGAGGCAAATGTACCTTGGGATGACATTGGACACCCAGAAATTAAATGTAACAGTGCAATTTATTCTCATGTAAGAATATAAAGTTAGTCAGAGGGTACAGAGTGTTCTCTGCAGAGACAGGTGATGTGCTGACTGGAGGTTTTTCGCACATCCTCTGTCTGTATTTGTAATCTTGTTTTAACTTGACCACTCTCGAAATGCTCAAAAATAATAAATGACTACATTTCAAACACAGTACATTCTTTGATGGCTTTAACATTACACTGAACCCAGTGATGCTAAAAATTAATATAAACATCAAATAATTTTTTACTGAAGCATTCAATCAAATCAGTATTATATGCACAATGTGCAGAAGCCTGATGTAACTGGTACGTGTCTGGAAGCCTGTATTCTAACACCCTTCATGGTGGTCGTTTACTTCTCATCATGTTGCAGACTGATGTCATTGGCTAGTAGATGTTTGCCAGAACCTAAAACTTATAACACACTTGATGCACCTTGATTGATGCAAGTGGAAAATACAAAAATAATAAGAAAAAAAAAAGAATATATTTGATAAAATTATAAAATATTGATTTCTAAACTAAACTAAAACCTCTCTCTCCTGGTGCCACACGTGCACTTTCTGAATCTTACTGTCACACTGTAACAAAGGAGCTGTAATGAAAAAGCTCCATTTCAGCTTCCAAAACAGGAAGTTCAAGGCCTCCAGTGACAGAGTATTTGAATTATTGGAGCTCAAACCGATGTGTTCCCTGCTCCAATTGTGTCCACTGTCAAGAGACGAGGCTTCTTGCTCACAATAAGCTGAGCAGACGAGAGAGAAGGAGCTAAACTTCTGACGTGTGGCAGTTGTGCTGAATATTACCACTCAGGAGATAGAGATTTGCACCAAAGTCCTGCTGTGTCTGCTGAAGAGCCATCATTAATTGCAGTGTTAAAAAACTCAAACCATAATACCCAAATTTGTAGCTTTCCATCAGCCTGGTGGAAGCGGTGCGTTGAGTGCCACTGCTCTGTGTGCACCAGGTTTGAAGGCCTCACTGCTTTCTTAATCTCTGCCATTGTACATCACTGCCTTCATCTGGTAAGAACTGGATTTGAATGAATGTGCCAGACTGGGCTCCACACAGCGTGATGGCTTGCTTGTCCAACTCAGATTCTGGTAAGCTTTTCAAACAGTCTGAATTTAGTCTGGACCGAGGACAAACGGAGAGAAAATCCACATTGGTGAGGAGCTGGCGTGTGCTGTATCATAATTTAGTTGTGACCGTCTGCACACAGTGACAGTTTTGTCTTAAGAGGAACCAAGAAATGGGTTTGGCTGTTCGAAGCCTGGCTTTATATGCTTTTCCTCTGAAGTGGTTAAAACTGCAGGGTGGAGGTGAGGCTTCAGTAAACAGTGTGTGTTGTTCCATTCAGCTGCACTGGAGAGCTTCTGGTCCAGTCTGGATTTAATAGGTCGACAGGAGGGGGGCGGAAACTGTGAGGGCCATGAGCATGCACCATCAGAGCCAGGGGCAGCTCCGCGGGGACACCTTAATAGTGCTGAGGGGAATCAATGTTTTAACTTCATTTTGTCAGCTACAGTCGGAGACTCATTGTCTGTCACTTCTCCTGGATCATGATTAATCTGTTCCTCGTGGGTACTTTGGAAAGAAAGAAAGACAAAAAAACAAACAAACAAACGCTGCACCACAGTCTAAAAAATGGTTTCCTATATTTAATAATAGGGGGAGGAAATGGTGAGATGGAGCATTTTCTCTTTCACTCTAACCTGCTGTGAGAGCAGAATAAGTTATGGATTAAATGGGCACCAACGCTGCAGACCAATGCATTGTTCTCAAAAACTGTTGCCAGGAGGCAATTATCGGGTCGCACAGAAAATTCCTAGCTGACATGATGGGCATGAATTGTCCCTGCAAGTTTGGTGGTTTGATGCCTTTGACAAATATAGCAGCACTTATCCCAAGCATGACCCACTTTTGCTCTCAACTTTTTTTTTCTGGCAGAGGTAAACACACTTGCTAGACTGAAAGAAGCAGCATCTCTCCTGCAGAAGGCAGCGGTGTGATTGGAATTGGAATGACAACTTGCTGCTGTATCACTGTTTCACTGAGATCAGATCTCTCGAGCTGCACACAAAAGCTCTCCAATATGAGGAGGACCTATATTCAAAGACACGAAACAAACAGCAAAGAGAGCAATAAAACCTAGTTAATAAGGCACATATCGCACTCCTGGTAAAATTAAATATTACATAATTACACAGACATTTTAAAAGGGACCATGCTAATGTTTTTGCATAGTTCAACTCCCTTATTTTTACATCTGTGGATATTTGTTTTTCTTTTTTTTGTTTTCAGCAAATCCCATGAAAACCATGAAATCCAACAATGAACTGATAAACAAATACTGCCGATGGAGCCGAAGCCATACGATTCCTCTGTGCCACAGGCTGTAATTATGCAAATAACGACAATGCTAACATGTTGCTATTTAGTAGCTTCGGTATAAAGATCCGCCATGTTATTATCTTAATTAAGCTTGTTATGATGCTAGTACTTAACAGTACAGGGGATCACTGTGCTCAGAGGATGAATCTTAATGACATCAAAGATTACCTGCAGCCCCATTCAGCGCCCAGGAGGAATATCACTAAAAATAAAATTCAGAAGGAAAGCAGCAGCCTCAATGCAGTAGAAAACATAGTTACTTAATAATTACTTTAACATAACTCCTGCTCTAGTCTTTAATTAATTAGTCATCAATTATGAACCATGGACGCTTTTCATGTCCTACAATCTTTTAGACTTTTGGATATATTTCTCTACATTCATTATCATACTGTTGGAAGTTTACAGTTTCCTATGGAGTTGTAGTTTTTGTCTTGCTTAAAGTTCAGCAACATCCAAATGATGTATGAAATTATTACATTCAGCTGCAAGGATTAGGAAAGAGGTGCAAACGAAACAGCAAAAAAAAAAGGAGTTCTTCTGCATCTCAAAAGCAAGAGTTGTCCTGAGTGTGAACACAGAGTACACAGTATTCTGGTCTATTTCTTGTAGAATTTCTTTTTTTACTGTGCTTCCTCTGAGTCCTCCTTGTATGTCCTATGTGTTGAACTCGGCATAAAATGTTGATTCTTTAAACTTACTCTTCGATTCTGCAGGACTGGCACCAAAACCTGATGTGTACTAGTGATGTGGGACTGATAAAATATTTTCGACAATGCAGCTGTGCTGAAAATATATGACAGAGCAGCAAAGCTTCCAGCATTTGGATGATTTCCCACTGGAGGGAAAAACACACACACAATGAAAATTAGATTGAGAGTTTTGGTTTTGGGTACTTCCTTTTTATTTATTAATTTTTTTTCTTTTTCATTTTTTCATCTGTGTTGCCTCTCAGCTTACTGTCACTTTATGTGTAAAGGTAAAGCTAGCTGAAAATATAGTTGTACAATGTTTTTCTTACCGTCTAAAACCATAAAGAGAGACTGAGGCTTTATTACTCTATCCCTGAACTCTTGTTTTGATTACTGGTTTCTGGGAGTTATATATTTACTTGATTACTTGATGCTCTCAGAAAAATGCAGTACTGTTGTATGAATGCACATGTATTTATCCATTTTCAGGCAAGTTGAAAGCTTTTTGATTCACTCTGGAAACAGCATGAAGCTTTCCACCATACTGGAGACATTCTCATAAAACACAGTGTTCAGATGATGTCTGTGCAGAATGTGACCGTGCAGTCTCTTATGTCCAGACAGTGACAGTGCTGTGTTGGCACTGTAGAATAGTCTGGCTGCATCAATTATCATCCTGTGATAGGGGGGGTTTTCATTTCTTTGAAACAATCACATTTGCCCTGAGCAGTGCTGAGTCCAGGATGCAGCCTTGGTACCCTTTCAAAATAGTGTCAGAGGGGTATTTGTATTTGTGTCAGTGGAAAGATAATCGCTGTTATCAAACTGGCTGATTCTTCTCAAAGAAAACGCAAGAGAAAAAAGCAAAGCAAAGACGTCTGTCATCTTGATCAAAAACTTGCCATTTTCAGCATGTAGGTTACTGGCTCAGGTTGTTTTGTTTGCTGAGGCGACGAGGGGGTAGGGGGGGGTTGAAAAAACAGGCAGAGAAGGCGAAGAGAGCAGAGAATGCTTTCTGAAACAGCCTCGGTCCAGTGAGTCAGACCACATGTTGTAGAGTCCATGCTAACCACCTGCAGTCTGTAGCTTCATGTTTACCTCATATGCATGTCAGTGGTTTCAAATCTCTCATCTCACTTTCACTAAGCCAGCAAATAAGCACATTCCCCAACTTGTTGTGTAACCCCCAGGTCCCCTGGTAAATATGTACTAACCAGAAAGAACTAAAGATGTACAACAGGCTTAAGTAGATTATCTACAGAGTGACACCAAGGGGAGAGGAAGCTCCACAGGTTTGAATACCTGTTCATCCGTTTAGTAGAAGTGATTAAGTCTGAAGCTGCCAGTTTTAATCATAGAGGGAATAACAGAAAATCCCAATCCAATAGGCTTGATAAGGGAGTTAAAAGTTGTGCTTCTCTCTTTCGTGGAGGACAGTTGCTGTAGCCTGGATTCACAAAGCATGTTCTTTTTTTTGGTTTGTTGTGTTTTAAAGTCCATGGAAACTCCTCAAACCACTTCTGCAATCAGTATTTGTCATCTGTCCATTTAAATTTAGATTTTCACAATTTACAAAGCAAGCAATACATATTTTCTACTCGTCACATCACAACCATTGATCTCTAGAGAACAGGGTGTTTGGTTTGGAGTCCTACAGGAAGAGAACATGTGCACATCCTGACTGAAAAGAAGCCAGCAGGTTTAGATGAACAATTCAATGTAGTGCCGTGCTACCACAAGTACTGTAGAAGCTTTAGCCTTAAAGCTCAAACCTTAAAGCTGGTAACACTTATCATGATTATGCAAGTCATCAGTTTCAGCATTCAGGCTCAGTTTGTCCACATTCACAGACAGTCTGCTGCAGGCATGGGCTGGTATGAGACTCTGACCATATGATATCCTTAGGCAAAAATATCACAGTTTCATGGTATTGTGGTATTAGCTCTAAAACGTGCTGTTTTGAAATGTCTGGGTAAAAAAAACAAAAAAAACAACCTACTTTTCCACTAAACACAGTCTTCTATTTTTAAATAATGTATAGAATATTTGGATCATTATTAAAAGTGTATCAAGTTAAAGTCAGGGTTGGGCAAGCTACTTGGAAAATGTGGTGAGCTAAGCTACAATAAAATGACAAAAGTAGCTTAACTACATCAAAACTATTTTTTCTTTTTTATCATCAAACCAAATTCATTCCAAGTCACTGATCTAGTGATCAATAAAACTATAAGATAAACGGAACGGCAAAAATGTTCAACTTAAAAGTAATTTTTTTTTTAAACTGCATAACCTAAAGTTATACAGCTTCTCCTCCTCTTCGCACACACATGCATGCACACACACACGCACGCATACATGATGCATGATCAGCTTTGCTTGCCATTGTTGTGTTAGTTTCAGAAAATACCTGAATGTGCGTCCTTAAACTGATGTTTGACATCTAGGACGTTCAGTTTTGGGTCGCAGAGTAATGGAACGTGTAATTGTTCTCTGAGGACTCGATTTGAAACATAAACTTGTCAAGATTACAGAGTACACTTCTCTCCCTCCTCCTCTCTGTCACTGTCACCTGCTGAACGCTGCGCCCCACTGCAGCAGACGATTCACGGACATCCGCAGAAGGACAGGTACGTGACGTCACATGGAAGCGCTGCATTTAAGGTTTAGAAACGCCTGGGGAAATGTAGCTTCTGTAAAGTAGCTTCACGACTGAAAAGCTAATTGATGTAGAAAACAGCGACATTACGACCACGCTATCAGGAATGTAGTTAAACTAGTAACAGCGCAACTTGTAACATCGCTACTGCCTTACACTGGTTAAAGTAAATATTAAATAATTGTATTCTTCTAAATAAAATCTAAATAACGCAGTCCTGAGGGAGGATATTATTTGGAAACAGGTCCCAGAGTGGGTAAATCTCAAAATGCTGCCCCAGAGTTTTTGTGTAGACAACCAAAACGGATCTTTTGTGAAACAATGTTGTCACAGCCTCACCTCTCTAACCTGTAACCTGAACACAACGCTGGACGTGATGTAACACGTCCAGCAGTGGCTGACCACTGTCGGGGCCCTCGGATACTGTGCCTGAAACACGTCCCTTGAATCGGCATCGATCAGCATATTTGGACTGACTTGACTCCCAGTCAACATTTAGTTGATAAAGTTTGGAGTTTGAATGCAGCGTGCAAGCTTTCCACATCTTCTTCTCTGTTGTTGGTGTGTTTGTGTGGCAGGGTTACAGCGCCACACGTGATAGTCTGCACACGACCTGAGGGATTTCTGACCTGCACTTTCTCTCTTTGACAAGACATAAAAAACAGCTCATACCGCAGGAATGGAATGACGGAAAATCTTAGTGGTTTTGAAATGTGACTTTTTCAAACCGTGGTATGCCTTGAGCACAGTAACTGGCCTATGCCTGGTCTGCTGCTATTAGCTGTTCCATACGACCTAATCTAGACACAAAAGAAAGGCCATTTATGAAGAGTGGTTTTTATAATATGCAAAACAAGGCATTAATGTTGCAGTTTAAAGGACTACAAGGACTAAAAAACCTTTGAAATGTTAAATACTCATAAAACTAGCGCACCATCTATTAATAAACCATTAACTGCATAACACTGCTTTGATCCATTACATTGCTTCCTAAATTTGCTTATTTAACCAGCTGCTAATAATTAATCTGGAATGTGAAGACTCATCCTTGCACATTATGGCTAATACCAGTTTTGAAGACAATACAGTGTGTGGTACATGTCATCTCTGGCATCACAGCTCATTGAGTCACCTCATTACAAAGGCTCACCAAGGCACACTCTCTGAACGGGTGCTGCTATGGGGGTCCATTAAGTGCAGACTTGATAATATGAGCTGCAACATTTTAAATATTGTTATCACACTATAACATACAATTCACAGAAATTAAGCTCTGGCTTTTTACCACTGAGAGCAGTGCTTTCGAGGCTGACTGAGCCTAAATGCTGGTTACAATTATTACAGTACAAACGGAGGAAAGACTTACAGTAAATACAAACTGCTCATGTGTCTTTTCCATGGACTAAAATTGGCTACTTCAAGGTACCAGGGTGCCGTGTACCAAAATAACGCTCATTGGATCATATGAGCGTCTCTCAGAGGACCATATGGACTTCCTCAACCTTGCAAATTAAAGAGTTCACACCCTGCAGACACTGTTGAGGTGGGAAAGACGCAAAACACACACAGAAAATCAACCGTGGGTGTTGCTGCATGCATCCAACAGAGGCTACATGACCTAATTATTCAAAAAAGTCAATATTCAAAATAAGGAACAAAACAAATTTTACTATACCTATGAGATCTTTTAACCAGCCTTATTTTATTGATCAGTTGTCTCAGTTTGCATTTTCGCAATACTGAAATTACGAGTCTGTATTTATTTATGGACCCTTAACACACACATAGACTATTTACGATAAAGGGGTATTTGGTTTATTTGGGTTTTGGCTGCCTTCAGATGAGGAGGTGAGGCTATGGAAGTGACGAATCCAAACATGATGATGATCATCAAAACTTTTCCCATTTGGTAAATGGACTGCACTTACATCTGGCATTTCTAGACTTACAAGACCAGTCAAAGCATTTTGCAATACTTGTCACATTCGGCTATTTACTCACACACAAACATACACTGAAAGAGCAGTCAGGCAATTTGGAGTTCAATATCTTGCTGAAGGAAACTAGCCTGAAGAAGGTAGTGATCGGGCCACGCACCCTGTGATTAGAGGAGGACCATCTACCTACTGAGCCACCACTACCATTAACTCTCAGGGCTCCACTTTTGTACCAGGCGCAAGCGAGGCACACGGTGGCACAGGGTGGCGAACACCACACAGTGTTAATTTCGTCTGGCGCAACACAGCGTGCAGTCACTTTGGCAATTTGATAGACCGAGGTGCGCCGAGATGGGTGTGGCAGTGCAGTAGGGGGAGGTGTCAACAGATTCAGCTTGGTGCAGTGACAATTTCGTGCCAAAGGGCCGCGCCAAAAGTGTGCTGAAAGCTCACCAACTCCAACCTGGTCTACTTTCGGCGCAGGGCAGAGCGCAGCCGGTCGAGTGGTTATTTGGCTGAGCGGTGCACAGTGTGCACACACATCACCAAAACCTCACAGGCAACAACCACTATTCAATGCAACTATCTGAATCAGCACATAGATTTATATCTATATCAACTGTCCCGTCACATCTGATGTCAGATCAAAGGAGGTTGGTACGCGTAATGGAAAATTGACCTGACTGAATTAACACAGCTGCAACTGTGATGCAAACTAACAAGTTACAAGTTCACATTTATGTTACTACTACACATCTTTGTTACACTGGGTTTAAATATAGGTTTCTAAATGTGACTGTCTTTATTAGTGGAAAAAGGTTGTTTTATTTTTACACTGGGCAGTTCTCAGTGTATCAGGACAAACTGATTAACAATATTAGTAACCTCCTCCCAGACTACTTTTGCTTCATCAGCCCGTTGAGGTCTGTTCGTGTTACCATATATTCGGCCAGTATGAGGTTGGACCTCTCGGACCAAAACATCAGTTTCCTCCTGGGAAAAGTTTGGCCATCTGGCATCGCTGTCTCCTTTGTCCATGCCGAAATATAAAATGACACACTTGCAGTGCACTGCACGTTGGCACGGTGCACCTGCGCTGTGCTTCGCTTGCGCCTGGTCTGTGAAATTAGAGCCCTCAGTGTGGCTCCACCAAACAACCTGTTCTTATACAAAAATGGAAAGGAAATGATTCTGATATATGTCATGTATCTCCTATCAAATCACATAAAATCATACTTGTTTGTGGACAGTGGGGAGACTCTCTTTCCTTTTAATTCTTTCTGTTGCTAACCAACTTTCCATTAATGCATTTTTGTCATGTATGTAATATCTGCAATTAAACTGAGAGAAAACTATTTGTTGTTGTCTGATGGGTGATAACGTAAAGCTGTCATGTCTGTTTTTTTAATGCTGTCAAGTGATTAAATGTTTTAATCGTGATTAATCTCAGAATTAATTGCTTTTTTTTTCTTTTTTGCTCGAAATAACACAAACTCAGTGTATTGTGTTGTAGCAATATGAATGTAAAGTATACGCGCATCCAGTGATGTAATATTGGTGGTATTTAAAAGAAGAACAAGTTAAGCAACACGAGGAGCAAAAACATATGCAGGGTTTCCTGGAATATTATAAGAAGGTGCACCACACCCGCCAAGCTGAATGAACAGGCAATTAAAATTTTTTTTCTTTTTAATTCCAATAGTCTACTTGACGCAGCAGCTCTGTTTCATGCACAACGATAACAACAACAACATCTTTCTACAAATGCACGATTGCAGGGCCGGAGGGGGACTCCTTTTCAGCGCAGGAGTTTCATGCCTCAGACTGGCCCATGTAAATCCAGCTGCAGAAATAACTGGTCGTGTGGGAGCATTGCGGTTACCATAGTAACTCACTCACACACATACACACCTGTCTTTTAAAGAAAATAATTTTTATCGTTGTTATATATTGCAGTAAGACTAATAATGCATTTGGCTGCCTCCATCAGTTATGAGACCCTAAAATGAACCTGGACATCACAGCATCTCATTGCAATCATCACCACTGTGCTTGGTGGCTGGGGGTGAAGCAGCAGATGAAATTCACCTCAATGGTGTCCGCAAGCACTGAGACATGAAAGAACAGCGATGCTAAATGCACAATGCACATGAGACAAGTCCTGTAAAAAACGCTGAACACTGCGGTTCAACCTCTGCTTCCTCAGTGCCAGTGATGGCATTAAGGATGACTGTTAGTGTACTTCAGCCCAAAGCTGAATGCCATTTTATGGTAAAAGGCTCCTCAGGATGTGTGGAGAGTGTTGAAACAGGATTTTTCTTTTTTTTAAACCAACTCAGGGAGGAGTACAGGACTAACAACATACTTAACTGCCTGAAGGCAAAGCACTCACGTATCTTTAAGGTTCAAAGGAGTATAATATTTCCATTGTATCACATTGCTTTATGGTTTTCACTGTATTATTCTAACTCAGTAAGAAGAGATTAAACTAATTACAGAATTGGCATGACAACCGCTGACAAAAAGCAGTATGGCTCATTCAAAGCCAAAATACTTGAGAGAAGTTCAAGTACATTTTACCCACTTTCTGAAAAACTGAGGTCACGCTGCTGCAGCTTAAATAGTTGCTATGAATATGGTCTATTTGAATGTAGCAGTGAATCAAGTGTTGCACATTGGCACACAGACACCAGCTTCAGTAACTGAAATCACCTTCTAAAAAATAAAATAAATAAATAGCAAAGGGGTGTGGTATGATGTTGTGAATTGTGTTGCACAAGGTCTTGGGATGAAGATCACTGGGATGAAAGAGTGAATAAAGAGTGAGACTTTGAAAGCAGAGAGAAAGAGATGGTTCTTGTCTCCAGCTCGTCTCAACTTAAATACAGTAGCTTTAGTTAAAGCTCACTCGCCACTTGGCAAGTGAGCTTTAAAAATCATACTCATAAGAAAGGTTTTTTACTGGCCAAAAATTAATAATAATAACTTATGCAATTAGCATAATTTTGGAATGAGTCAAATTTTATCTTTGAAAACTTGGTGAAAACTCCATGGGCCAGGAGAACAACAGGAGTTTTTCTTGGTTTAAAGAGATTACAGGTCACGGGGCGCGTTTGTGTCGTGGTGCCGCCGAGGTGAGTGCTGAGACACAGGGTTGGAGGCACTGATCTTGCAAGGATGGTTTTCGGCCAAGAGACACCAGGTGGAAGACAAAGAGCCTCCATTCTCCCTGTAACAAGTTACAAGTCATTTATTTAACCATCAGTTACTCCGAAGCTGTTTAATTAAGGTAAAATGTAGCATAGTTAAGGTAAAAATCCTGCATAGTTCCTCTTTTAAGCATATTTACATATTTTTGTGCTCTCTCCAGCATTGTATAACAATAACACTACTTTTATCTTGAGACCTGAGGAAAACCCTCAAGGACCCTTTAACATTTGGTTGGCCAGTTATGACAGAGTGCATTTGGGTCAGTGTAAGTCATGTAAACATGACGTGCCACACTCTTTCTGTCATCATGGAAACATGACACTCTGCCAGTGGTGCAGGGTTTGGACCAGAGTGAACATGTGTGAACTTGAACCGTACTGGATGAAAAATGAAACAATTAGTCGCCACTGGCGACTGGTGACTGCTAATTTTGGACCCTGGTTCCATGTGAACAGCGGTAGAACATGGTTCAGTCCTGATAACTGCTGTCAAGGGCAGGGGGCGTGCACAGTTGAGCCCGAAAAGAGGGGCCCGAATTGAATGTTGTGTTTACAAACTGCAATGAACAAACCTATAAACTCTACCTTTAAACAAAGACACTAGTAAACAATAGTGTTATTGGGCACCTCCTAAGTTTAACTCTGGAGATTGATGGTTCTCTGTTTCACTAAAAAGCAAACTGGAAAGATACTCATTGTGATAGCATGTTCCTCACTGAGGACTTAGAAAGACCTGTTTGCCAAGGCCATGTCACTCCATTACCTAATGTCAAGGCCTGAAGGTCACAGAATGGACTACATTGACTTCTACCCAATGTTATATCCATCCGTCTATTCACATATTTGCACTGACAAAAGCCATCCATTCAGCCATTCATCCATCCATCCAAGACCTTTGCAGTGGCCACAGGCAAACTGAGGTAGCACTAAAGGCCCTTCACCAAAGCATCATCCCTCATCTTCTCCTAAGAGATCCTGAGGCATTCTTCTCAGCTACATGAATACATAATCCTCTCAACATATTCAAGACCTACAATTTCCTCCCAGTCGGATCTATCCAGAACATCTCCACAGGGAGCCACCCACAATAATGACTTGATGACTAAACCAACTCAGCTGAGTAGCAGTTGTCCTCTGCTGCTTTCAGGTCCCAAGGCTTCTCCCTACAGGGAAGGCCAGATTACCTTCAAAAGGAAACAGGTTTCAGGCTCTTCTATCAGTCAACATCTGCAGCTCAGGACCGCATATGAGGAAGAAAATGTAGAATGACTGACAAATAGAACGCTTCGCCTTCAGGCTCCAACTCCCTTATCTATATTTCCCACAGAATTACATAGAGGTTCATCACCTACTGTACAATACATAGCCAGGCTTAAGGCACACTTCTAAGATGTTCTAAGGAATGCCCCACACTCATTGTTGACACATCTAGCCTAGCAGTGTGTGTGGGTTTGACTACTAATGTGCACATAAATGACACGGACAGGATTTTCTCAATTCTTGTATCTCAGGTCGAGTTCTCTCCTGAAATAGGTTCAGTTGTGAGGCAACAGATATGCAGCGAGCACAGTTCTATTTGATATAAATCATCTGTAAACTTCACACCTAAAACCATCATCACCTAAACCTTGCAGTGACAAAAAAACAAATTACAGCCTGATGGTGACTGACAGTGAACACAAAGATAATACAGCGATTACATGCCAAACAATAAGTACTTCTTTCCGGAAGAATGGCATGCTTTTATGTTATTCTGACACTAGGGCCCTTACATAACTGACCGGTGGTAGAGGCCTCTGTTAGAGCAGAAGATTAATGGATGATTAAGGTAGATAGTCCCAGGGTACAGAGAGCCGCTCCGAAACCAAATGACCTCAGATGGCACAATGAAGCCAGACTGCTCTTTCACATAAACAACCCGTACTGTGATAAATTACCTTTCCCCCTCCTTATCTTATTATGGAATTAGTGCGCTGGGTTTTGAAAAAAATCACCCAAGAAAAACAAAAAATAGGAAAACTATGCTTAACACTTTGCAGAAAGCCATTATTATTTTTATATTTGCAATACAGGATAGGCCTCCTCTAATCTGTTTTCATAAATGGGTTTTCTTTGCTGACATTAGTTTTTTGAAACTCCCCCAATGCAGCACTCGCAGTTACAGTAAACTGCTGTGTAGAGATAACAGGTGAAGGGAAGTGAATCACAAATGAGCAGGTTTCTGTTACATTCAAATATACTTGACAGACTCTCAATAATAAAGACAGCACCAGTCAGCACAAAATTCACAGCCATGTCGGTGCCTTGTTTTGCAGTTTTGCAGGTGAGAGTCTTATCTGTGGGAAATCAAAAGAAATGGGAGTCAAGCGACACATCACAAATGCATCAGTGGTGTCATCAAGCTGTAATGACGGCATGTAAGGGGGTCATCTTGAAAACAGACATTAAGCCCTCCATCCTCCTCTCACTGGTTAACAGCCCGGATACACTGTGAGATGAAGTCATGACAGAAAGGGAGCTCTTGCAAGATACAGAGCACACGAGAACAGAATCACAGTGGCCAATTCCACATGTCCTCAAGCAAGAAAAGAACGCTTGGGAAACCTCATTTAATATCATGGGGAATGTAGTGCCACCCGTCCATCAGTTTATAATGCTTTTAGCTGAGGGAGGCTTGATTATTTTCAAAGCCAATTATTGTTTGGTGGCATTGCTAATTAGAAAAGGAAGTGTTCACTGCTGGTCTGACTGCACTCGCTATTATTCTAGTAATTGCCTTGATTTTATTTCTGACTAAATGAAGACAGGCTTTGTGTACTCAAAACCTGTTTCTAATAATTCTGTTGTTCATTTAGTTTTCCTTGTTTAATAAAAGTGGAAATAATGAGCTTCCTCAGTAATGTAGCCTAGGCCATGTAACAGAGCAAATATTGGTACATCACATCAGTGGTGTGCTTTCCTGTTTGAAAACAATGAGGACTCTATTATAATAATAATCCCTATCTGTATTTGCAATAATTATTGCACAGATTAATAGAACTTTTTTCATTGAGCTGCCAAGGAGTCATACAGTCCTAGGAAAAGGGATATGACCAACAAAAACTAGTGATGTAATGATCACTGGGTTTATCACTGATACCAAAGACAAAGGAAGAAGCCCTTACATTTTGGTGCTGATCTGGTCAAAGCTTCAGGATTCAGGATTTTTTAGGGCATTTTTCCACGCTTTTTTTTTTCTTTCTTTTTTTTAAATCACTTGCCTTAACATTGCAACATAAAGCATTTTTGAACAGTCTTGCGACAACAACCTGGATCTGACAGACATGTACAACTGTTAGGCCTTAGTGGAGGTTTTGCCATTTTGGTTCTCTCATGTTTTCACATGCATCCATAGGAATGGTGGGTTTGTTTGTTTGTTTGTTTGTCAGCACGATTATGCAAATGGTACGGTACTGTACTGATTTGCAGTAAACATGGTGCAGGGATGGGGCATGGGCCAAGGAAGCACCTGATTAATTTGAGGCAGATCCAGATAAAATTTTACACTAACAGACTACAGCTGCAGCATTGCTAACACACTATATCCTCAGTAGTTATTCATTACCCATGTTTAATATATCACATCCTTTTCTTCATGGACTACCGGACAAGTTTGGTAGCCAGCGACTTTATATGATTAGACCTTGACACAAGTGTCACTAGTCTTTATGTCAGCCAGATTTCACAGCAATGTTATCATGACAATCAGTGGATTTGTTCATGGATCCAAAGTAAAGTTATTAAAAAACATGAATGTTTGCCATTATCCAATAGTCCTGAGACTGTTGAATTTAAAGGAACAGAGTGCTGAAGAATCCAAAATGTAGAAAGCTAGAAATTCGACTGTGTTTGAACACCCACTTTTTTTTTCTTTTTTAAGGTATATTTTTGGCCTTTGCCTTTATTTGATAGCACAGTAGAGAAAAACAGGAAATGGGGAGGCAGAGAGAGGGGGAATGACATGCAGTAAAGGGACCCCCAATTCAGGATTCAATCTGGGGCCAGCTGCGGTGAGGACTGTGGCCTCTGCGTATGGGGCACCTGCTCTACCCACTGAGCCACCCGACACCCGAGCACCCACTTTTATTCAACTCTTGTCCTCTGGTGTAGATGGAATACTGCTTCTCTAAATAGGAAATGTTTTTATACAGCTGCAAGACAGGAGTCATTGTCACAAGTAGGTCTTTATAATAAACCGAAGTGAACTTAACAATAAGACTTTTTTCCCCTCAATAACGGAAACTAAGTTCAATCCTAGGGATAAAATTCCACAGGGAAGTAAACATCACTGTTCAGAGTAAATACAGAAAGGCACAAAGAGTCATCGTGAGTGACTAGTGTCATCATTTTCCATGCAGACTCACAGACTACTTCATGGCAGAGCTCATCTGGTATTAAATCACCATGAATTTCTACTTCTTATAACATTCTAGCTCAGTGGTTCCCAACCTTTTTTTTTGAAGCCCCCCTGCTGGTGTTGAAGACAAGCCAGCCCCCACCTCGCCAATCTACAACCCCTGCCTGCACAGACGCATCAAAAGAATAAAGTGATACCAACTTTTATTTACAAAAATAAACAGTTATGGGTTTTTTATTCCTATTGTCTTTGTCTATAAATGGTTTTGATTATTGAATTGGGTGTGTTTTGGGGATTTTGAAATTTTAATATGCACAAATATAATTTTGATAACCTCACAACGTCAGAATAGACAAAGCTCTGTGGACCCCGTGAGATCTCTGATGCCACCCTGAGGGGGGCTCAGACCCCAGGTTGGGAACCAATGTTCTAGCTGATCAAATGTTTGAAGATCTAAACCACTGCATTCTTGCAGTCTGTAACACAGATATCAGTCCAATCAATACGGTCAGAGTTTACAATGAAACTGCACTTCACCTCCTGTATGAGGCAGAGACCAGGAAGCACTGTGAAAAAAAGCTACAGGGTCACAGTGCCAACTTCAATGCCTGTGGAGGTTTCCAGTGATCCAGGTCACGGTTTCTCTTCCAGTTTTACAAAGGTAAATGGATTTATTTGAGGTTCTTGAGGATGTTTCACCCAGCAGGTCACATGATGACCAGGTGGGTCAACAACTCTCCTCAATGACCCTCAAGGCACAACAAGAAGTTAAACGTTTGCAATTGCCTACTGGTCGGCAAGAACTGAAAAAGCTTTTCAGGTCAGGAGTTGAAACATTTTCAAGAAGCTTAAACCAAGACTGGCAGCCTTACCAAGGATCTAATGATGCTACCTGTTATCCAAACCTGTGTTTGTTATAATAATACTTATTATGTTATAACATATTATTAGTATAATAATAATCAGTCTGCAGACACACTGCCACAAAAGTGATTTTTTGTTTCAATTATACATTGTTACAAACTGTTTCTCACAAGCTTTTCCTTACAGATTGTGCTACTTTCTTATTAATGCACACAGCCACTGGGCAGCAATCACCTAAGTAAATTAGGGAAAGATAACTGCAGTGAGAATGTTGGCTCACGAATGTGTTATTCTTCAGTTTGTGTTAAAAACAAAGGTTTACCCATTACTATTAGTAAATTTCAATTCATATGAGAGTTTGACTGTCAAACAATACAATAAATGTCAAACTGGGTCACTGCTTAGCAAAACTGACCACATTTTTTTTCTTTTCTTTTTTTGAAATCAAAACAGCTAGAGTGATGCAAGCTTTTCCTGATCCACCAAATGTAGGCAATTAAAATGACATAGTAAAGATTAGGGAACATTTTTGGTTTGTGGTTTTAAGAAACCAGTGCATCGTTGGCTGTTGGTAGGAAACTGGTTGTGAACGGGGGTGTTCAATAATGCGTCACACATGCATACATCTTCGCTTTGGAGTGAGGATAGTTATTCCTGAAGTCCACATAAAGACACTGGTTGGCAAGTTTTCGCGTTGGGGACATTCTAGAATATAAACATCCATGTTTCTCATCTTTGGAACAGTTGATCATTCACCTTGGAAAAGTAAATAAGTACATTTACACAACTCATTTCCTTGGTAACAGCCAAATAATATCTTTCTGTTTAGGCCCTTCAGCTGTCCTCTCACTTCTTCCCCTATTTGATTTGGATATCCTGGTTCATCCGGCCATTGTCTGTATCGCTTATAAGTGCAGGGTCACAGTGGAGCCAAGGCTGACATATAGAGATGAACAACCAACACAACACACAGTTTAGAGGAGTCATGTGATGTCACCGAACAAGATGGTCTAGTTGGAAACGTTCCCATTAACCCACCAATTTAACCCAAACTCACTAGTTGAATCTGAGCGGTCATGCTATAAGTCGTGGTGAAGCCATAGTTTAACACTTTAACTACATTGGGAGCTCTAACTCGTGTATTATGGAGACTAGAGCATACAAGGTTTATTGCCTGTTATGGTTAACCTGGGTTTTGACAGGCAGGGGGGTGGCACCTCCTTTATTCTTCACCTTCCTCCTTCCTCCTTCCTCTACAATGTATCTGTTAAATTATGGCTAACTGTGTGAGGATAGTATCCTAGAATGTAAATGGGCTATAAAATCCAGTGAAAAAAAAGAAATGTTTATCACACCTTAAGTCCCAACAAACCCATACAGCTTTTTTACAAGAGACCCACTTGGCTGATTCAGAGGCTGCCAAATTGAAAAGAGACTGGGTCGGTCAGATATATCACAGTTCATATACAAGCAACAAGCTTGGAGTGGCTATTCTGGTTCACAAAAAGTAAAATTTTCTCATTATAAAAGAACAAAAGGATGAACAAGGAAGAATGATACTTGTGGAAGCTAAAATTGATGGGAAAAAGTAAATTTATGTAACATTTATGCACTGAATATCGGAGATCCAATCTTTTTTCATGGAATAAATAATTTCATAGGGGGCATACCTGATGGGCACACAATTTTAGCAGGGGATTTTAATCACGTTTTGGATGGGACCCTGGATAAAACCACCTTTTCTAATAATGTACCAAAAGAGAGGATTGCAATTAAACTCTTGATGATGGACCTAAGAATGATTGATATATGGAGGCTTGTCAAACCGAGACAGAGAAAATATTCATTTTATTCCCATAATCACAAACCTCACTCTAGGATAGACTATTTTCTGATTGGCAAGAATCTACTAGAGGTCCTATTGTACAGACTGTACAATAGGACCCGTAGCACTGACTGATCATGCTGCAGTGCAGCTAGATTTAGTAATGAAGTCAGGTGGAGCAAGAAAAATAGGTAGGTGGAGGTTAAAGGTATCGCTACTACAGGATCCGGAATTTAATAGTTCATTAAAAATTAACTTGATCATTTCTTTCTGGTGAACACTGGGTCAATATATAAGTTTGGGACTGTTTGGGAGGCCTCTAAGGCTTATTTAAGGGGGAAAGTTATTGCCTATTCAAGCAGGAAAAAAAGAGAGTGAATACAACAATTAAAAGATCTTGAATCTCAGCTTAAAGAAATAGAGAAATCATTGTCTGAGAAACACTCTGACCCATTGTTAAAAAAAAGATGTGTTGAAATTTCAAATAAATGAATTATACAACCAAGAAGCTAAGTATGCCTTATTTAGGTTGAAAAAAATCTTTTTTAAAGTGGCGAAAAATCAGGGAAACTATTGGCTAGACAATTACACCAAAAGGAGACCAGTTATGCTATACCAGCTGTTAAAAACGAGAAAAGGTGAACTGTTGACAAACACAGGGGTTATTAACAAAGTATTTGCAAATTTTTTTAAACAACTTTATAAATCAGAGGTCAATCTAGAGGTGGGTAACTACGAGACATTTTTCTCAAATATCAACTTGCCAGAAATGTCAGGAGATCAAAAAGACTTTTTAGACAGCCCCATAAGAGTAGAGGAGGTTAAAAAAGCCATTTCATCAATAAGGGTTGGAAAGTCACCTGGTCTAGACAGCTTTCCCTCAGAATATTATAAGTAGTATCTTGACGAACTGGCTCCTATCCTTAAAATAGTGTCTAATGATATCACTTGCACTGATCTCCCTAATTGTTAAAAAAAGATAAAGATCCCACTGATCCAGGAAGTTTTAGACCTATCAGTCTGATCAATGTGGATTGTAAAATTCTGACCGAGGCTCTTGCTATGAGAAACACCTATTACACCTCATACAGCCTAATCAAGATGAAAGCACCCCATTAGCTGCCTTCTTCTTAGATTCCCAAAAGGCATTCGATAGGGTGGATTGGGGCTTTTTGCAGCATACACTTAGGACATTTGGGTTTGGGGAAAGTTTTATCAAATGGGTTAACATGATTTATTCAGGTCCCAGGCCGACAGTGATAACGAATGGACTGACCTCGCCCTTCTTTGGCCTAACACGTGGGACCAAACAAGAAGACCCTCTTAGTCCTCTACTTTTTCTGTTGTTCCTTGAGCCACTGGCCAGTGCAATTATGACAAAAATTGGTATTAAAGGGGTGTCACAAGGAGGGGAGTAACACAAACTGTTTCTGTACGCAGATGACATTTTATTACTTATCAAAGTGCCCATCCCTAATCTCTTATCAATAATTGAATCATTTTTCAAAATTATCAGGCTATAAAAATCCAAAGGTATGCCAATATTGAGATGGTGCAGCCAATCAGTGATCTATACATTCCAGTTTAAGGATATCCCATCTGGAATGAAATATCTAGGGATTAGATTATGCTCAGATCTAGAAAATATAATCTCTATTAATACAGGTCCTTTAATTCAAAAAATTAAGACAAATCTGGACAAATGGAAACTAATAAACCTCACTCTGTGGAGGAAAATTAATATTATAAAGATGGCAGTCGATCCACAATTTAATTACATCTCTATGATGATACCAGTTACCATCTCTGATGGGATCTTCAAACAGTATAATCGTATGATTAGAGACTTCTTATGGAATGGGAAAAAGCCCAGAATTGCTTTGAGGAAACTCTCTGCCTCAAGAGATATTGGGGGACTGGCTCTTCCAAATATGGAATTATACAGCACAGCTTTTGAAATGAACAAGCTAACAAATCAATGGACAGATTATGGGGTCAAGCCCTAGTTGGGTTAAGATCGTGGAGGAACTTGTAGCTCTGTTTTATTCTTTCCCCCTTGAACACCTACTAGGAACAACCCATATATTGGCTGACCTAGTATGGGTGTGGTCACCCCCACCTATCACACCCTTTTGTTACAAAAACCGGGACCTGTTCTTATGGTCGTCAAATGACGTCTTTAATGATTTACCACAGCTCAGTACAACACCATAGCTCATTTGCAAATGCTCATAACTCTCCCAAAACTGTTCACTTATGTGTCAAAACTAAATTCCTTTCTCATATAAATAGTCAGTGCCCTCAAAATGTATTGTCCCTTTGGCACTGTGTGAACACTATAAGTCAAAATGTTTAGATGTTTTGTTGCTATGGCAGAGGACCACTGAAATATTCCTCATGTCCAACTCTCAGTCTTAGGCCAGTCCTTCATTGACAGTGGTTACTGTACTAGTTTTTTTCTCTAGCTAACAGAATATGACTGTGTATAAAACTGAAAAAAAGGGATTTTACAGTAAGAGTAGCCTCCAAGGTTTGACATCACACATTGCACTCATACTGCCAAGGAAATTGTAAGATTTCTATTCAAACATATAAAGTAACTTCCATACATCAGAGTAAAAAGAAAATGTATACAGCATAACATACTGTAATATAAACACAATCACCTGCCAGGTAACTAAACATACTGTTTGACTGGTCAGAGAGATTCATATATGGTATCACTTTAGATCAACAAGATCTATTCACTTAGAAATTGTGCTAACTGTAGGCTACCTGTACTTAATCATTTGCAAAGATGTACTGAGACATTTGCAATCTGATGAAATTTGGAGGTTTGTCCATGTTATTTTAAGAATGTAATTTCTGTTTCAAGAAATGAGCCAAACCAATGGAGAAAAACTGTAAATCAAATGCAGACTTTTAAACTAGAAGCTGTTCATCAAATTTAGCTGGGAACACTTTTTTTGCCAGATCTCCCTGCAGCTTTTCTTTAAATCTGAGGCATCAATTCAGCAAACAAGCACCTGCATTGGAGGTGTGCACTAATACTGTTAAATTTCCCCTACAATTAGTTACTACACTTTTAATTCAACTGGAGTTTTTTTTTGCTTTTTTTGTACTTCACTTTATCAATCACCATTTGTTGCTTTGTGATACTTATTCCTGTATGAATACTGTCCATTTTCTGATAAAGATTTAGTGATCACATGACCCAGACGATGTTGAGCGGACATTTTTTTTTTTTTTAATGCAAATGCATGGCAGAAGTTCTGAGTAAATCTACTGTATCAGTTCAAACTTGGCGTTGCCAGTACAGCCTACACCAAAATCTGAACAGCAGCTTAAATGTCGACAGAAATCCTGCGTGATGCAGGGGCGGTGGAGTCCTCACATCACCCAGGAGACTGAGGGGATTAAAAATTCATCATGTTTTGTATTTGTTTGTTTTTCATAAAGCATTAGACATGAGTAGGTCTTCACAATGTCTTCAGCCATTTTTCCCCATACTTTTTTCCTGTACCAGCACACTGTACCGACACAACCGGAGTAATATTTTTCAGCAAACAACCTTTCTACCTTTTAGCACAGCAGATGATGCATTCAGCTTCTTATATTTGTACCTTGTGATTTAGTGAACAACAAAACCTAGAGCTGTTCCTGCTTGTCATAGTGTTCCTTTCAGCATTACTCAGAACATTATGGTTCAGTATCCCCATTTTATCCTGCTGTTTTAATTTACACTTGTCTGAGGCTTCCGAAGGTCTAACTGAGATCAGCACATTCTCCCAGCCTCTACAGAGCAAACACAGCTCTTGCAGTGGTGTTTTGTTCTTTTAACTCCAATGTGGTTTTTCATTAGACAGACAAGTTGTGACTCTATTGGCCTATTGCTGATTGGGACGTGAAACAAAACATGGTGAACTGCTCTCTGCTTGGCTGAGCAGAGAATTATCTAGTATTACACTGCCAACTGTTTAATATTCTCTCATGTTCAAAGACAGAATTTAACACCCACCAGGTTTCCACTGCTGTTAAGATTTGAAAGCATGTGAGGATGACATGAGCAATAGAGGCTGTTTGAGCTGTCAATTTTTGACATGGTCTCATCAGCACCCTGCTGTAAGAAGGTTGAAGCCTGCAGCTGTATCCAAACACATTCATCTTCAAAAAGGTCTGCACTATCAACTATGTTTAATTTTCTTAATGCGAAGTGAATGCCAGCTCATGTATATGTCCTGCCTGATCCATGCAAATGGTGCGTTTCTGTCTGACACATTGGGTCAGACTACTGAATGCATCGTCGTCTTGCTTCTCCAACGGATCGTAATTTCCTCCTGTTCACCACTTCAGTTAACTTAGGAAAAATCACAATACATATTATCTTGTCAATTTCCCCACAAGGAAGTGCTAAACTCAGCACAGCAGGGGAGTAGGGACTGACAATAAATAAGCTGCTCCAAGGGGAACACAGCCTACAGGAGGATAGTTTGCTATTGCTACTTAGTCAAGATGAGCATTGACAGCTGTTTGCTGAACAGTCTAGAGGAAACATGAGTTCAACATGAAATTTTTATTCCTTTAGCTGGCAGTAGATGTCTACAGTGGTGATAATGGCCATCTGGCCATCTAGCTGTGACTTGATTGCCCTGTCTCATGACTCTCAGATACTAAGTCACTGCAGCATCCAGTCTAGCCTAATGCCCGCACCGTGGATCATAAACTCTTGTACTGTAAACGAGGGCAAGTATTTCAGCTCGCAATTCTAGCCAGCTAATTAGCTGTAATTATGATGTATGTATTGCATACTGAGGACTGAGCAAACATGCTCCTGAGTCAGTTACATAAAATGACTGAATGAAGTATGACTGAAGGTAAAAGAGTAGACAATTATTTGAAACAGTCTTCTCATGATTACAATGCTGATTTATAATTATGAAATGCAGAAGCCATGCAGGATAAAAGAGAGCAGATCTGGAAAGAGAAAAAAATGAGTGTTGACAAAATAAAATTAAAATGTTTTTGTTTGACTGTTCAGTTAAGCTGTAATTAGGAGTACCTCCTAAAAGATGCAATAGGGGACACAACCATGTTATTTTCTTAGCTGTCTCCCCCACAAAGATCTATGATGATTAAAATCTATAAAAACACACCCGGAGTTATAAACCAAACCCAAACCTCTTAAAATACTGAAGTGCTTAATATGTTCTCCTCTCTGTGCTGTATATTTGTTTTACTGCACAAGTAAGGCGCTGCTCTCTCTGCCATACCAGGGAAATGGTGGACAGCCTATATTTTATAGCTAATCCTAATGACATTCTCATGGCTGCCAGTCATGCAACTCTATGTGTGTGTGTGTGTGTGTTATTGGAAGTGCACCTCAACCTGTATGGTGAGAGTAACACATCAGTGGGAATACAATTTTGCTCAGTTACTGAACCCAGGTTCTCTGTAATGCATTCTGTTTGCCTTTGAAAAAGCTTGAAAGTCTGTAGGAAAGCCAAACGCTTTTTCTTTCCTTGTTTTTTTTTTGTTTTCTTTTTGGGCTGAAAATATAGTTTTTATTATTTTTGTTAATGCTTTGATTCAAAATCTCATCAGACTGAAATCTCTCAATAAGTAAACTGGATGAGTTTGCAATAGATTTTGAACATTCATGGTCCCAGGAGGCCTAGCAGCTTTTATCTCAGCTCCTGAGAACAGTTCAGCCAAGCTTCCAAGGCTGTACACATTAGCACATCTCATTCTTTTCTTCCACTGGTCAGAAACACTCTCTTAACCTTTTCAATGGATACCTTGACAAACCACGTCTCACTGGTTCATTTGTCAGAATCACTTCTTTTATCAAAAGATTCAAAGGAGCTTATTACCGCTGATTCAGTGCTTCACTTCTTTTTTCCTTATTTCTGTTTTGTCAAGTGGAGGTGCAGCAGTAGACCGTCTAATGAAAGAGTTATCACAGCTGTTATGACAGAAAATGGTGGGCATAATCCAGTGATAATATAAACGTTTCAGAACGTGTTGGGCATACGGAGGGAGATCATGCTTTAAAAGTGTAGAACAACGCTGTGATGGCTCTGCTGCATTGTTAAATATTGTCACTATTGTGATGTATTCTACTGTATAACTTGTAAATCCAATCTGATCAGCAAAGTGGAAACATTTCAGCGATACCGTTCATGTGCACGAGGCGTCAGTGTCTAATACTCCATAGATTCTGGGATCCCATTAAGTATACATGTATACACAGACAACATGGTGCTCCATTGCTCAGCCTGTGCCTGGTTGAGAATAAAAAGCTGCTTGGAATGGATAAAAGAAATTAGATTAAAAATAAATCTGCTCTCATGCATGTGTAACTACTCTCAGACCTTGGAGATCTTTGGATGTTTGGTTTGTATGGGGTTTTGTGCAGATATTCAGTAGAAGAAATATATTAATTATTTCAAACCTTGTGACGGTATGAAAAGATTTCTTCTGGCTCTTAAAGCTTCATAAAACACTTTCAAAATCCTCAGTGTAGCATATATTATTGTGACATTTACTCACTTTGTAACTGCTGAGATGTATTGTCATTCTATTAGTTGTATACAATAAGAAACCATATATGTGTTCCAAGTCACAAAGAAAAGAAGTTTTCCAATCAACAACCTCTATCAGTCTTTCCTTTGTTCAATTTCTCCACAGAGTGAAAAGACACAGCTCTTTTCCTCTCTCAGGAAAACAACACGCTTACTTTCTAGCCCAGAGAATCTCAATCTCACCGAGCTCCACCACCTCCAGCCTGAGGGTCGGACCAAGAAAAGGGCTCAGAGCTCTATTTCTCTATTTTCCCGCTTCATATATATATTTAGTCATACTTGCCATTTTGTCGTGATGAAGCAGGATACTGACTCACAAATGTGCTTACTCAGCTGTCTCTGCCTACAACAGGTCTTCTGTGAAGACAAAATGCTGCAGAAGTTTCCATTCATAGATGATCATCTCTTCAGCTTGTCTTTGCATTGTTTCATTGACCTTAACTGTTTTTAGTGTGTTTGCTAAAACTCAACACTTTCTTAAAATGTTAGCAGCATCCAGTGGCCCTGTCTATGTCCACAAAAACTGCAGATGCACAAAATATGTGGGGGTTTTATGATTTCATAATCCCAGCATTTTTGTTGCAATAAGGCACATATATCTTTGCAGAAAGTTGAAAAATATTGCATCTTTACTTCACACAGGAGCAGTCATTTTTCCTCTCTGTTGCTTTGGGAACGTTATGAAGTGACGTAATTTCATGATACATCATCGTCTCGCATGAAAATACAAACGCAACCAGGAAAACTTAGAGCAAACTACTTTAAACCCTGCAATTAATTAAACAAGTCAGTCTCAGCCTCATTTACCAACAAAAATAAGCACAAAAGATTGCACAAAACTATGGAGGTATTATTGTTACTTTGTTATTTGCAAATGTGTATCTCAATCTGCGTGTGTGTAATCAGATTTGTAAATGTCTACGGACATTTGTGTGTATGTACATGAATCTGCAAATGTGTATTCAGAATCTGTGTGCGTAATCAGATTTGTAAATGTGTAAAACAAATACTTGTCTGTATTTGCATTTGCAAGTGAAGACAAATCTGCAAATGCGTGCAAAGATCTGTAAGTGTACATAAATGTATATGTAAATCTGTAAAGGTGTAAACAGTTCTGCATACGTAGAAAGATCTGTAAGTGTCTGTCTTCAGTTAGAACCCAGGCGGGAGCTCTTGATTGGCTGTCTTTTTACATGTGAATTTTGGTACACTTATGCCATGGCAGGATCTGCAAATACGTACGGCGATCTGTAAAAAGATGTGTGTGCAAACTTTCCTATGCCCTGAGCTCAGGCTCTCAAGCTCAGGCTGACAGGCTGCAGTAGTATCTATACCACCTACATACCACTAGTCAGCGTGTAGCACCCAAGGATTTTAAGCGGGTCATTCAAGTTGTTGGTGCGAAGCAGACCCGGACAGTGGGGCATAGTCGCCGTGGAATCGAGTGCTGTAAGTAGAAGTAACTTATTTCTCAGAAGTATTATTGCCAAGCTTTTTTTATTTTTTATTTTAAATAAATTATCGGTAATTTTATCTGCTGAAAGTTAGGCTTGTTGAAAGTTAGGCTTGTTCAGCCTGTGTGTCACTGAGGAAACACATCAAATTACAATTGAAGCTAGCTAAATTCACTGATCCCAGGGGAACTAAGATTTTTTTTTTTTTTTTACCTTTGAGTTTAACTTATTAATTTATTAAACAGCTAAGGAGTAATTGTGATGGTTAAATGACTTGTTACGGGGGAAAATCAATGTTCTCTGCCTTCTACTACGTGTCCTGAAAACCAACCTTGTGAGATCAAAGCCTCCGACCCCGTGTCCCAGCTCTCGTCTCGGCGGCACCACGACACAGAGAGTCAGAGAGAGAGAGAATAAAAAATGCTGAAGAAAAGTTTACCAAGTACATATCAGATGGGCAGCCAGCCACTGAGTTTCTTCAGGAGGTCAGGGTGTTTGACCCTTGCCACATCTCATTCCTAGATGATTCTGTAGCAAGCTATTCCAGGTTTTACTGAAGTGCCAAGTGATGATTTTTATTCTTATTTCAAGAGTCATGGTCCACAGCACTCAGATCTGCACCATCCGACATGGTGGATTTGAACATGTTTTGGGATGGCCAACAGGAGAGTTCCCTTTGTTGAGTTCCTTGGCCAAAAGATACAAAGATGCTGTCTCAAACCGAGCTGATGCTACATACAGCAACAGCATTTACAAGCTGGTGTCGTCTAGCCTAAGGAGATCAGCCACCAACCGAAACCTCAAAGCCTTGGTTTTTCTTCATCATAACCAATGACTCTGCAGTAGAGCATGTGAGAGCGAGGAGATGAAGGCGGGGGAAGATGGTGAGGAGGTGGATGTTTAGGTGTGTGTGTGTGTGTGGCTGACTTGATACACATTGTCAAAGATTAATGAGTCTGTTAACAAGCTGCATCCAGTGTCAGTCTGATGTTAAACACACAGAGCGGAAGCAGAGCTGAGTGAGATTTGGACTCGACACACCTCCTAACATACAGCCACATGTAAAAGAAAAGTACCTCCTATTAGAATATTGTGAAGACGGTGTGGGTCCAGAGACCTTCCTGAACGTCCACATGTAATTAAATGTGTCTAGGGCAAAAAATATTTTTCACAGTCACGAGTTAAAAACAGTGAACATTTCTGCTTTTCTCAGAAAATCAGCTCCTACTTTTGTATGGGAGTTCATGGGGAGCAGGGAGGGATCTGGCTACACTCAGAGGCTCGCAGTTAAAAGTTTGTAAGTCTCTCTGCTTTTTTTTAGCACATTTTGAGAGAGAGGACAAGTTTGTCTACAAATGTGGAGAAAATCATGTGCGTAGAGTGTAATTTGTGGTTGGGAGTTAAAGAGAAAAGTTTCAGACGGTTTTTAGACTCTCCCCCACTCTAGCTGATGATGTTACCCACTCTAGCCCTGAACATGCCATGCAATACACACTCATTAAATGTTAAAAAATTTGAAAGATTTTTAAACTGTCAAATCAGAAACCGTTGAAGATATCAATAAGCTGAATTATATTTGAATAGTTAAAAGTTTTGTGAACGTTTTAGAAGTTGAATGAAGTCTGGAGCTGAAGTATTTGAAGTCCCAAGAAGCTGAAGATCTGAAGATTTTGAAGACTGTTCCCATTTATTCTAAATGAGAAAAAAATTGCAGAAAAAGTTAAACATAAAGAAAAGTATTAGAGAAAAGTAATAGCAATAATGTCCAGAAAAAGCTGCACATTTTGATATATGAATTGTTGAAACAGCATGAAGTAAGCAGTATGTATGTAGTAAGTATGAAGGAATAGTCAGACTGTATGGCAGAAGACCCAAGAAAAAGTATCAAGATTTGAAGAACAGTAGTGTGAATGCTGACTAGAGATGCTTTCAAACCTCCACACAGCTGCCCAATCACAGTGTTAAGTGGGTGCAAATGACAGATGAAAAGTAATAGAAATGATGTGTTCTGACATTAGAAAGCTTTGGAGTAAAATCTGTCATATTCTAGGGAGTTGCCTCCTGTGGTAATGCAGCCCTGGTGGACTATTCCTTTCATGAACAAATTCAGTGTGATACTATAACAAAAAAGACAAAAGATGCAAATCTTTTGCAATGATTCTAAAAAAAAATAAAATGCAAATATGTATTTTGAAAAAAATCTAATAATAAAAAAAAAGCTACTGGAAAACTTGTGAGAGAAAAAAACTAATTTAATTGCATGAAGTAAACTATTCCCAAATGGTGCATGTAAGAACTGTGACGGTGAAAGAAAGAGAGAGAAAATGAAAAATAAATGAGATGCGATGAAGGCAGTCACTGGTGGGAGGCTTCTGTATGCGTTTGGATGTTGTCTCTGCGAGAGAGCTAAACTAGGCCAGATGTGGATGAGCCATTGATTGTGCCGAGCACATGAGACTTATTTTAGAGTCCTTCTGTAACCTGTGTCCCAGGAGATCCAGCCACAGACTGGGTGTGGGGAGGCCCAAACAGTTTCTGTCCTTGACCTGGAAATACCTGAGGACACAGAGTTTCAGATATCAGGCTTAAGACTCATCCTCTACATCCCTCTCAGTTACTTCTGGGCTTTGGCATTGTTTAAAATTAATCATCCGAAAATACAACATCTGTCAGAGAAAACAAGAAACAAGACAGACTGCCATGGTTAGACATTATCCATCTTGGCCTGAATATGTTGTCCATATGCTTCATTTACTTTCGCTAAAGCTTAAGCCAATATTAATCCCCATCTGCAAGTCAGATGATTCCAGTTTCATGACTAACTTCAAGGTTTAGAAAGTCAGATGTGGTATTTTTACTTTCTTGTCTAATGACTTTGAATAAACTGAAGGTGCTCGTGTATAATCCGAAAACCTCAGGAGCGTGAGCAGAGAGCTGTGATTTGCATGTTCGTGGAGTAATAAAACAAACAAATCCCTATCAAAGTCACTAGAAAATGTTTCCTTGCAGTGAAGCATGTATTAGTGAATCGAGTATTTCAACCCCACTGGGACAAATCTGTGATTTTGCTTAACATAAATAAAGTTTGACTGAATGTGATACGTCTGCTTGCACAGTGGAAAAGTAACTCGCGCTGAAGACATAACAAAGTGTGGCTGAGGGAAATACAGAGTGATAACTAGATTAATTTGGAGCCAAACAAGTTGTAAAATCAATAGATGCTTGTCGGTTGAGAAAACAATTTCACAAAGCTAGATAATCATTTAGTTTCTTTCCCAGGTATGAATTTGTGGAAAAGACTCACCACCAGGGACAGAAAAAGACATTTTCAAAGCAAACAATGGCCATTAATGCAACATAAGCCACAGGGCTAATGAACACTATCCATTACTTAACAATAAAAGCTGCAGGTTGTCTCTATTAAGAGTCTCACAGCAGAATAGGATAGGACCACAGCACCCGAAGTGGTTGTAAATCATTGCTTGTGCCATTTGACAACTGAAGAGAGGACAAAGATTTTCCAAAGATGTACTCTTTGGGCAAAGCAGGAGTGGAGCAATAATTTACAGTCAAAGTATAAAGTGGAACAAGTGTGATAGTATCGGTCCTGCTGTAGCAGAGTCTCCTGATAGTTGCCCTGCTCGCCTTCCGATGTGTATAGATGTACTTGCAGCGGTGTGTGTGCAGATGCAGATCGCACAGCTTCATTTTCCCCTCTCTCTGTGAGCCTGTGTCATCGCTGACAGTCAGGGTGAAAAGGAATAGAGTTTTGCTGAAGTTAAGTTGAGTCATGACTTTTATCCTTCGCCGTGCACCTCCCGCTCCGACTCCTGGAGTCGATCCAGCACTGAAATTGTGTGGAAGGCACTTTGCAAATTGCATTGATCTTTCCCTGGACCTGCCTCCCACCTGCTGCCCATCCTAATGCCTGGCTCACTCTCCAGCGGCGAGCCCTGAGATAGTTAATGACAGCTCACACACAAACCCCCCCCCCAGTCAAACACACGCATGCATACAAAACATGTGCAGCCACCACACACATTTTTGGGGATGCTCCTCCATCTAATATGAATGAAGTGTTCATTTCTTTTTTTTAGTTGAAGTCATTATCATTACCACTGAAAATGTGCTGCTTAAAAACTATTGTTTTGTTTATTTCCACCCAACATTGATGGAGCAAACCTTCTTTCTCTGTTTTAACTAAATCATACCTGAAGCTGTTTTTTTGCACAAATAAAGTGTCCTGCTTTAATAGAAAGAGTGTAACTACAAACAGCGATGATAGGCCGTGGTTATCTTTTTAAATGTTCCAATCCTGACATAGCAACCTAAGATGTTTTTTTTTCTCACTATCAGCTGACAACTGTTTCCTTGTGGTATGTAGATTAAAAACGTCTAAATTTCTGATATCTGTGATCTCCTGTAATCTAATTTCACCATATTGTGATGACTGAGTGGGGAAAATTAAAAAAGGTACATCAGAGGAGTCCTCTTGTGTAGCATGAATCAGCAGAGATGTTTGTTGGTTACATTTCCACATGATTTTATCAAAGTGTCACAACAATAATAAATATTCTTCTATTTTGTGCACTGTAATATCTACATCTGTTTTTTCAAAGCAGGTCAAAGCTGATACATTTTGATTTCCCTGCAATGTACAGGCAGAGGGCAGGTTGTTTGTCTGTCATGATTCTGCATGTTATCTTGTTTACTACCATCTTCTACATAATATGTCAGGGTAACGTAGGTAAGCAAAGTGTTTTATTGTACTTATACAAAGTCTCAATAAAATGGAACAGGCTTTGTGAAGTTAACTGCCAGGGGAACTGCACTCAGTGCACCTGCATGGCTCCTAATAAGCCTCCTCGGGCTCCATGAGGCCCCTCACGTAGAGCCTCCACAGCAGACATTAAGCATTATTGACTGTCCTGGTTCCTTCGGCTTGAACCTGTGACGCCTGTCCCACTGCAGCAGCAGCACTCAGCACTGTCACTCCGCTCCATCACACTGCTTTCCTTGTGATACACAATGACTAAGCCTGAATGCACAAATCACACCGCATGCAGTGATGCCTCACACGCCACTGCACATGCAATACAATCAACACCGCTATCAGGGTATTTTCTCTATAACCCATCATTTACAATAACGCCGATCCATCTCCGTGACACACAAGCAAAAGTAAAAAGGTCTGGCTGTTGCGGTGAGGCAGCGGGAAGCTTCTGGTGGAGGACTTTGGGAGAAAAGAGAGGAGACAGGGATGGGGTGAGGTGTTGAGTTGTAGGGGAGGCCTCAATAAAATCAATTACCATCATTGCCATGTGCCAGGCGGTGATAAATAAGCAGGGCATGGTGTGGACAGCCGCCAGGGTGGATCTGATGGTGTGAGTACAGATGGCATTCTCACACCAGCGCTGCCCACTGGCACACCGTGGAGCGCGTGTGTGTGTGTGTGTGTGTGTCGGAGACAAAGAGAGCACACAGATGGACTGAACAGCTGAGATGGATGCTAACGTCCATTCGGGTACTCCACGGTGACAATGCATTGTCTGTTTGCTCCAAATAAAAGGATGATTATGCAGGTTTTTTTTTTTCAACAGAAGAAGAACCTCTCTCGCACTCCGCCACACTCCTGCATGACGCATCATCAGTATTCAAGCTTCATATTAATCAGCACTAATGCATTTCCCTCCTAATGAGATGAGTTTATTGAGTCCTAAAGCAGTCTTTGCACTAATAAGCTGTTTACAAGCAAATCAATTATGGAAGAAAAGGACATGCATAGGCAATGCACACAGGCACTATCAAATCAAAGCAGATGATTGTGAACATTTGAATAATCACTGGACTCAACAGTGGTTTTTCAAGGGCATGTTTGTTGCAGTAATTAACTCAGTCAAGCTCAATGAGCGTAAGGTTAGAGGTTTCATAAGATAAATTAAAAGTTTTGTTATTTGAAATAATGAATATTTTAACTGCATGGGAAAGTGTGCATTGATGGAGACAGGAAGCACCAAATAGAGGATAAATTCACTAACTTCAATTTTTAAAGCTACTGAAGGAAAAGAAGATTCTATACTGATTTTATTGAGATGGCAATTAAATAAAAATAATCTTTCAAGGGCAGCTCCAAACTAAATATACTAAAGTTATAAAGTCAGTGTTGTTCACTACTGCAGACTTCTTATTGTCAGGCTCAGCTCGACAACTCTGATGCAGATCCAGCCTCGTAGATCAATCAGGGCTCTGAAGAGACCCACTTTTGCGGTCCAGAAAAACCGCTGCTGATTGCCATCGACTGAATGTCATTGCGTTTAGCCGAGAGAATATAGATTTCCATCAGATCAGTAGGAGAATATTTTGTATCTATCAAAAGTTCAAGAGGCAGGTTCCTGTTAGAGTACAAGTTCATTGATTTCTGTGGTTGCATGTGTGTTTGCATGTTTTAAAAATGAAGGCAGGAGGGTCAGATTAAGCTTGCATGTAAGGTGAGACACTCGTCTTGTGATGGGATTTTATTAGAGGCAAATGTCAACCATATTTTCCTTCATAACATAGTCTCACCTAACGGAGCTTGTGTTTCTGTGGAGACGTTGAGCTGCTGAGTAAAGAACACACACATCACCATTGTCTTATCCAAACATAATTACATTTACAAGTGTTATTAGGGCTAAAAAACACAACAAGCACTAAACACTCTGAAAAGAGCAGCTGAGTGCTCAGGATTTTCAGAAATGGAAATTGTTTTCTGTATGAAGATGTAAAACCTTAGGGCTGTGTAGAGGTGCGCAAGGGCCAGAAGAAATAAATGACTACTAGAATTACCGATTCACAGTTGTTTGCCTCTGCCAAGCACTCACACTGAAGGAAATACTGCATGGTCACAATCTGCCCTTCTTGAGTCACAGGTTGAATAATGGCCAGAAGTGTTTATGCACATCATGATGTCACAGTGAGGTCAACCTTTGACTGTTTGAATATTAAAGGTTATCAGTTCATCATAACATCCTATTAGTGTTAATTTGTGTCATAATTGGTTTGTGGACAAAAAGACATGTGACCATGAACTTTAACAAACTAATTCTAATCAGTTCATCTTCAAGTTCAAGGGAACACTGACACAAGTTTTGATACATATTTTGCTGTTGTTGCCCCAGCAGTGACTTAAGCTCAAAACTCTCCAAATCTGGATGTATTTCATGCACAACTGCCATAGTGTAAACGCCTTCATTAATTACTTCAGAATAAATTCTATAAATTAAGCTGTTATTGGATTTTTCTTCTTAGTGGAAAAAAAAAATTCTATGTGTTCGTTGGGCTTTAAAGGCATAAAGAAGGCAGGAGCAAAGGAATAAAAATGAAATTCTTCCCCCTCGCATAAACATTCAGAGGAAATTTCATGAGAATCTGAGCAGCAGATGTGGACATAGTGAATCTGCCCAGACATCTGAATCCAATATCATGAATAAAATATGATGAATCGCAAGTGGACAGAAATCATTGCTATATGTTGCTATCCGTGAAATATGAGATTTGATTATAAACATATTAAATAAGTTAGAATATGGTTGCTGAAAACATGTGAAAAGATTGATGACCAGGGGTGAAAGTAGCTTTAAATTCTTGCCGGTACTATTACCAAAACCTCCATTGCCTGATATTGTTCTCTCTCTTGCTTTATGCATTTTTAAAAAGCAAAGTCCAAACCCAAACAAATAAAAACATTTCAGTATTTTTGTTTAGGCTACCTGTATGGAGTAGACAGAAATAAGAAACACTTGACAATATGGTAGACGCGCATGCGCACTCACGTACTGCTGAGTGAAATCTCTGGTCGTTAGCTCATAAGCAATTTTTTTTCTCGAGCTGTTCTGTGTCGTTGAAATTGAACAAAATAAAATGTGACACAACTGCTTACTCTCCTACTGATTTTAATTGGGACATTTTGCAACGAACGGAAAGACATTAAACACATTTTGAAGGCTGGGCTCTAGGGCTGCACGATATTGGAAAAAATGACATTGTGATTTTTTTTTTTTTTTTTTTGCGACATTGCGTGTTAAAAAATACAACAACCCCCCCCTCCCAGTAACCAGGAAGAAAGTCTTTTATCTGGTACTAACCAACCCGCTCAGTATTCCTCTGCGACAAACTGTATAACTCCGCCTATCAGCTGTTTGGAGGAATACAGAGCATGTTGGTCAGTTCCAGATAAACGGCTTTTTTCCAACCAGTTCATGGACTGAAAAAAATGTGTAGCTGTATAATGTACACTTAAACGGGTGTATTATTTTGTGACAGGAGTTCTTAAGTCTCCTTAAGACACCGTTAATTTATAACACTGTCATTCCCATCACTGTGTGTTTATCGCTCATCTTCGGCGTGGTGTGTGAGGGACAGCATGTGCATGGGAGGAGTGGCTGACTGTGAGCTGACTGCTCAGAGTGAGAGAGTGAGCGAGTGAGCGAGAGAGAGCAGAGCAGACCAAGGAGCCCACTCAGAGATGCTTTTCTGAAGCAAAACAAAAGTTGACATGTTCTAAAAAATTTGAAAACATTACACATCCTGCGATGTGACTATCACACATGCTCTCTCCGAGGGGAGGGGGAGAGAAGCAGGGCAAGAGCCTTGAGGAAGAGAGGGAGATGTCTGGCCAAGGCCCCGTCCAGGTAGACCAAAACACATTGATGGAGGGCATCTCCAGAGGCTGATATGGCATGTATTAATAATCATATTGATTTTATTAAACCCAAATATGGTTGATAGATAGGCTAGCAGTGACAGGGAAGCTAATCTGAAAGCATAGCTAAACTGAACCACCGCAAAGTTCATCATATTTAAAGGAGAAGTTCCGTTTTTTGCAACCTGGACCTTATTTCTAGCATAAAATACGTTCATTTACTCACCCGAACAACTTTGGTGTAACTTGGAGTCCTTCGGAAGATATTTAGATCCACTCACGATCTACTATATCCATATAACGGGAGTTGTTGGGGCAAGGATGCAGCATCTAAATAAGACATTATCTGCTGTGAAACTCCTTCATTTCACCAATATCTTGTTATGAATCACCAGCACTATTCCCCCGTGAGTTCAGAGCAGCTCCCAACAACTCCCGTTATATGGAAATACGTAGATCGCGAGTGGATCTAAATATCTTCCGAAGGACTACTTTAACGTTTACTCTAACAGTAATGCAAAAATTGTTTTAAGTAGAGCTATAATAAAATAATAATACTGAATTATTATTAAAATGATGTTATATATTCATATATCATTTCACTTCAGGAAGTTGGCAACCCTATATGGGCCCAATGCTCCAGCGCCTCACCCGACTGTATTTACTTTTCTTCACTGCTAAGTGTGTACCAGCAATTTCTCCCGGCCTGACGCCGTCCAGTCTCTATCTTGGTGGTAGTAGCAAGTATTCAGAGGTGGACTCAGACCCTTGATCCTGACAGCTCGAACGCGTAGCTGCACGGATCCAATATGACAGTTTGCAGCATCCATTATCGACGTCGTTTGGTGGTATTTGATTGGTAGTTGAAATTTGACGAAGCTTCGCGGGTGGGCGTGACTTCAGTGCCTGCAGCAGACACGCCTCCAGCTTCCAGAGCGGAGAGAACCCTTTGATTTTTTCATGATTTTAAAACCTAATTTCACACTACACAATTTTTTCTAGCATTTAAACTCAGAACAGAAACATAGTGTCACTTTACACGGATTTTAAAAGTAATCACAAGTTATGTAGTCATAGTGTGACAGTCAGGTTTTTAAGTCTCTACTCTGTGACCTTCAAAAGCCCCTTGAAAATGTATGTGAAAATTATATTTAAAAAAAATCAACATTTGAAGTGCCTTATTTCAGACCCCTTCCTTCGTCCTTCACTAAGTGGGGGTGCTCAGCATTGTGTGCTTCACTGCTGCACATCACAGAGGCTGAAAATGTGGAGATTACCAGCAAGCATTTTCCTCTGGGATTGAACTGAAATGTAAAAGAAATGTTTCCGTTAATAAAGTAATTTCAAGTCTCAAAAAGTTCCCTAAATTATGTCTCCGACAATTTCCCCATCACTGACCGACAAATGTCACTGAGGACGTGGATGGAGAATGTTCAAATTAACTTCTTCATGATGTTCACATACAAAATGCTGCAAACTGCTTTAAAGGTTCAAATGGCAAATAAGCTCATTCAAGATGCTGCTAGGTGTGTGTGTGCGCGTGCGTGTGTGTTTTTACTCCACTCAGTCTGTTTTCCTGTTGATCAAAGTGCTGAGCTGAGTGTGTATACTTGTGCACAAAGGAATATAAAGACAATAAATACAAAGCCAATTGTTTCTTCAATAGTTAATGAATTGGTTTAGTATGATCAATATGAAGTCTAAGTGGTCTGAGGTATTTTAGTGGGAGGGAAGGTGAGGCTCTAGTCTCAGCAAACATCGCTGGACAACACAATACTTTGTGACTCGAGCTTCACCAGAGCAGCCAGGACACTTCCACAAAAGAAGAAAAATTGATCAGTTGTCCACAGGCAACCTGCTCTACTGCCAAGTCTGGGCTAATTAAATAATTCTTCTCCAGACACATCCTGCCTACACACCACTCCACTCCAAGTATCTCAGGATATTGTGTGCAGCTCAGAAGACAGAAACCATGGTGTGCTCACCAGAGGTGTTTTCAGTGGTGGATAATTGTCTGCCTCCCCTCAGTGATTCCAAAAACCAGCCTTGATATTTCTTTGGCTGAGCTATGAGGTCGGACCTTGCAATTACCTCCTGCCTTGTAAACAAATTGTCCTCCAAGACTGTGTCCTGCCAGGAGCTGTGGAGCACAGGAGAATTAACTGCTCCATGCTCATTAGATAAAACAAGTCTGTCCTCACAGCCACAGAAACCAGCACCACTTCAGAATAGAAATGAGAAGATCTGTATTTCAAGCTGAGACTCAGAAAAGATAGCGCTGAAGTGCACAGTTACAGTAACACTCCTCACTAATGGATCATTAGACTAAAATCTCTGTATAGAGGCACAGAAATCACTGTATGTACAATTGAAATGTCTTTGATTATGACAAGGATTAAAGAAGGACAATAAATGGAAATGAAGATAGAGTAATAAAAATACAATCCACTTGTGTTTACATTCAGAGTCTTTTTTCTGCACTGGGTTAGCTGGTTAATGCAGTTGAATGGATGGATGAAATCAGCAAAAGTCAGGCAAGGAAAATGTTTTCCAAACCGTTAATGCATTACTGGTGACACATGTTCTTTAGGTGAACTGCTCATTACAATGTAAAAGTATCTTTGTATCCTTTAAGCCACACTTTGTTGTCATTTAATTAAGGAATAGACTTCTGCAGGGGCTCTGTTTCAAGAGAGGAATACCTCTTAAGAAACTAAATAAAAAGGGGCAGAAAAGGACGGGAAACCAATTGAGACTTAACGCCTGTGAATATAAAAAGGGGGAAGGAAAACGGAATGGGAGGAAACAAGCTACAACAGCAGCCGATTTTTGTGTGAGGACTTGTTGACCACAGACAAAGCCCAACACATTTCACACAGCACAGGTCAACACAGGAGGATAAGACATATCGGTAATGTACACCACAGTACTCAGAAAGGTAATATATGAGTCACATGCCATAATATCTAGAGTAATATTTCCATTTCTGAATATCTAGTTAAGATATTCTAGATTAAGATCTATGTTTATAACATGGAAAACCAATAGTTAAATTTGTCAGTGCACGTACCACAAAAAATGTCCAGGATTTTTATATGGTATGACGTTTCATGACCATATCAGCATATTTAGTTTCTATATGAGCTTTATTAACAGAATCTATACTTATTATGATCCTTGTGATTTCTTTTTCACTTTAAACATGTTGCTCTCTCTGGGATAGTGGTCTCAGACTTGTGTATAATAGGCTATTGACACAATTTAAGCAAACATCGATATACATATTTTTGCTGAATGTATAAAACTTTCTGAGCTAATTTCCTTTTACAAGCGCCACCAATCACTGCTGGAGAGAAATGAGTGTTATCATTGCAATAGATACTAAGCTTCCTGCTGACATGTAGCATTCACGTCAGTAAGAGAGACAGAACTATTGCAAGTTTAATTTGAAAGCTCCACATATATGTCTGACAATAACAAGATGCAAATAAGATGTCTGGACTACATTTCTATTGTATCTCATAAATATCTGTACATGAGGCAAACAGCAAAAAGGCTTTGGATGTGGACCTATCTTTTTATGTGGTAAATATACCCCTCAGTGCATGGATGGATTGGGTTGGAGTAATGAAAGCATGTGTAAAAGTGAGCATATACAAATAAATTAATGTGACATCTTCAAGGTGTCTAGGCTAAGAGGAGCAGACACAATATGATGTACCACTAACACCACATGACTGTGCTGCATGAGCTGTCACAGGCCAAATAATGGGTTCAAGGGATGAGAGACAGGTATAAAGAGAAGAGGCTATACAGCTAAAAGTCTGAATAAGAGCTGTTCTGATCAGACACACGCTATTCACATTTCATTATCCACTACCAGCTGACAAACGCTCATCTTTCTCCTGAGTGCTGAAGTGAACAAAATGCAGATGCTCGTCCTTGGTGGGGAAATAAGATTTCCTGTCACATTCTCCTGGTTATGAATATATGGATGCAATCATATAGCCTGTGTCTATGTATGTTCAACATGGAGGTTTTTGGTAGGACAAAGTGACATACTATCAATAAATGAACCCTGTGCTGCCTCAGAGGGTTGAACACATGAAGAATGACTGACTGACTTCACATGTTTACAGATGGAGACTGATGGTTTTAGAAAATAATGCTGACTTCCAAAAACAACCAACATTTCAATTTCCTTCTTTAAAACCTACAGTTTCCATGTTATTTTCCTTTCGGCGAAGCATTCAGTTGATAATGTCTGTGTGCGGAGAGTTATTGTGGCGGACTGGCAACAGAGCTGCAATTGTCCATTCACAGCAGGCTAATTCATTTCTCTGGATCGTTGCTTCCTCCCTCTATCCACCTCTCCTCTCTTTCTCTCTATCCATCTCTGTCTTTGTCCCTCCTCTGCTCCCTCCTCTCTTTTTTATCAGGACTTCCACTTCTCTTTTATCTGCCCACCCACCTCCCCCTCCTGTCAAAATAGCAAACGAAATAAAAAAAATCCTTTGTTTAATCAATGGGTCCTTGATTCCAGACGGAGGCACACAAAAGCAGGCTTTTCATTTCTAGTCTGCGAATTTCAATTATGTCGCCTGAAATGACAACTGTGGCCGGCAGATCTTATCAGCTGTAGCTGGATGACTAATTAAAGCTAATGTTAGCTGCAAGAGTTGTTTCAACACTGCCCCGACAACCGACTCATTTTAAGTCTAGAACTTGTAAATCATCTTAAACGTTGAAATGGTTACACGTGTCATTGTGCCAGAAGACTATGTTATCATGCCCCCGGCTAAGAAAGTAATGGCACATTTGCTGGATATTTTCACCACAGAATAGAATATGAATTATATGCTACCATAAGGCAGCAGGGGTGCAATGGTTACAATAATAAATACACAGTGAAGTTTTTAAAACAATTGCTGTTTTCACAGAAACTAGTTATGGTTATGTTTTATGGTCTGCTTTAAAATACATACTTAAGGTTGTTAGAAAAAATGACTAAAACAAACAGCATGGTTATGGGTTTCAAACAGGAAATAAACAGCACTTTCTCATGTTAAGCTCCAGCGTTTAACTGACCCATCCATCAAACCTGACTCCCTCACAATATGGACAACATCAAATCCCTGATTCTGTGAACAGTCTTCACCTGAGGCTCCAAGTTCTAGGTGTTCCCTCAAAAGTATCCTGCTCAACAATATCAAAACTGTGGTGGGAAGTGAAACAAAGTCTTTTTGTATGTTTAATTCAGCATTTGCATGTGGCCTCACAGCACAGTCAAGCATATGAGATAGGTGAGTGAGCACAGAGTTCAGTAGTCTTTTGTACCGGTTTGTGAATTACATGGTCAGAATAGCATTTACTATGTTGTCATGTCTTTTGCACACAAATCAACGTTGCAGAGATCAGTTCCGGGTAGTAGGATACAGAAGCTTTACAGTGTGTTCCTTTCACAGTTCACACTTATCTGTGAAACAGTCCCTGACTAATCACACAAAAGATTACATAGATTACAGAGACTACACAAGCAGAGGGCATGAGAGGACATTTCTGCTACAAGCTGTGAGCAGTTGCCTTTCAACAGAATATAAATGTCTGACAGCCAGTGGGTCTGCTGTATTACAAGAAGACAGTGTGCATCTATTAGCCTTTTCTTTCGGGGGGGCTGTGAAATACCTTGTTTCAAGGCCCTGTTTTAGTTTATATTGAGCTCATTTGTTGTTAAGTGGTATTTTATCAAGTTGCTTTCCAATTTTTCTTATTTCAAGAATTCACACTGGAAAGGGGCTGATTGTTCAGTCTATAAAAGGTCAGACAATAGTGAATAATACCCATCACTAATCCCTGAAGCCTCCTTTTACAAAGCCGTCACCCTCTGGAATCTCTGAATAACAGATTGATGCTCTTAGTCCAGCCTCGAGCACACAACATTGAATTCTACAGCTGTGCAGGCCTGCCATGCTTAGTTACACTTGTTAAGCTACAATTCGATGATCACTGGTCAGGGTAGAGGTTTTAGTAAATGGTCACTTGCTCCTCTTTTATTATATATTTACTCACATCATTTCCTCCATCATGAGTCATCCCAGCTCAGTCACAGCTGGCCCTTTGCTGTACATTTTACCAACATAAGCCAAACCACACAATACTCCAGATGAATGCACCATGCGCAGGTGCAGTTTCAGTACCTTCAGCTGACACACTTCCACATTCCATAAGGGAGAATACTGATCATCTTTTCATGTTTGAAACTTATTTTATATTTGTAAATATTTTTATTAATTCTAATTTGGCATAGTGTTTGATGGCCCCGTTGTCTGTGTTGTGACAAACTCAACTCAAATACTTTTCTCTTCTAGAGAATTTCCAAAGATTTGCCTTTTCTTGGGATCTGTTGCAATGATTTAAGAGATTCTGTGAATGATTTTGGAAAACTAAGCCCTTGAAAGTTAAGGATTTGATATACTTATACTTTGATTTCAAATTCCTGCACCGCATCAAACTGCATACATGACCGTGGTCAATGACTATTAGCAGATCAAAGTGTTCCTACTGCAAGAGCAGACAAGCACATTTGGTGTATCAGATGAGCCCAGACTGGTGAGCAGATGCAGCGACAGAACATGGAAGTTAAACTGGTGAGTGTTTGGAAGGTGGGCAGGTCACATACATAGCTCTGTCTGCAGTTGCCATGACATCCAGAGACAGGAGAGCAAAGCCCCTCGTGTTTCTCTGTGCCATGGAGGCATTCATCACTACAGTGACATCTGTCAAGGCGCTGATTTACCACCGCCCAAATCAGCACACGTTGTTGTTGTCGTTTCAGGATGAAAAAGATGTTGAAAAAACAAATCCCAGAAAAGAATCTACATGAAATGCGACTAAAAAGGGTAGAACAACTGAAATTTTTAGAGTGTCATTGTTTGAACCAGACTTTATTTTCTTGGCTAAAGGCAGCAGAAACAGATCTAGAGCCTTTCAAAGTACTGTGCATAATTCATACAGTACTACATGGTATTGACTGAGAAAATACAGGTCAAGCCTTACTTTGAGGAAAGTAAGTAAGCATATCAACTGTGACATGGAAAACCTCAGAGAGAATGGAATACAACCTACCCTTTATGGCAACACCGAAACAAGGTCATCAATCATCCCACAGTTGATTGATTTGTTCGCTTGCAATGTTTATTTTTCGACCCAGCGTGAACTGTATGGCGATAAGAGACAGAAGCTGTTTTCTACCATTAACTTCACAAGATGGTCTCAGTTATTCAGTGCAACTATGAGTATCACAGGAAGGATCAGGTGAAGCTGACATTATCGAGATCTGGTCTTGTCCACTACCGACATAAGTGATGATTAATAATGTCGAGGTTCAAGAACATTAAAAGCTTCGAGCTATATAGACATCATGTTTTTTAAATCCATTTCTGACATGGTAGGCTACGTTTTCAGTCCAGTGTTCTAACTAATGAGATAGAAATCTGGAAAAACGCGATCAAACGATTGATTACATTTGGGCTGAATTTTAGGCCATGGGCAACAGCTGGTCTTTATAAGCCCTGCTTTCCATTTTTGCACCCAGCCTTCAGTGGACTTCACTAGTACCTTCTTCATTTTCCATCGCTGATCATTACCTGCCTGCTGTCTTTGTGTCCACAGACCATGTCCCTCTTCTCCCCTTTTTCTTTTTTCTTTTGAATTATTGTGAATAAATCTGAACTGAACTGTTATACATTGTCTCTGACGTGGGTCTGCTGTATTTCTGAGATGTGTCATCACATGGTGAACCCCTATCAAGGTTTTCATGTCGACATCCTGCTTCACTTTTGACCTTGCATATTTATGCATGTGCAAAGTTTTCATTGTTTGACTGCAAAAATAAATTTGCTCATTTTTTTCCACTTAAAGTCCCATTGCTCTCAGTTATGTCACCTACCAACCATTAACCACTCAATGGAGCATCTCTTGCTCCTGCCAATGCGCCTACATCCCATTAAAAGATAAATTTGCCTTTCCTCCGTGCTTACTCTCCTCTTTTCCAATCATTCTTCCCAGATCTCTGGAAATGTGTTTCTGTCCCTCTCAGGCCTCCTTGAATCAGACTCTGACAAAGAGGCATCCAGCTAAATGCTGGAGACAGTCCTGGATTCCAGCATGAGCCCTCACTGTCTGTCACGTGACTAGATGTGTTTCATGTTGAAAGGGGCAGCCACAGTTATTTGTCCAGGGTGATGTGTAATATTACTGGATACATTCTCCCTGAATTAAGCATAATTAAATACAGCACTGCCTCCTCATTGGGAGTAGCAGCTTCCTGATAAGACCTTGCCATTCCACAGATCACACCAGAAATTCAACTGTCAAACATGGTAGCCATTTACGTTCTGTTTTGTCTGTAGTGACTGGACATTCTTTAATACAAATGAGGTATTTTAGGAAACCAGGTGTCTATGGGAGAGGACCACTTTGGGGGATGTATTTCTTTTGAGATTTGTATTAGAAAATAGAGAGAGAGTTGTCATATTTCTATTCTGGTATACCTTAAATCCTGTTTATTCCCTGTGAGCACTGGCCTTCTCAGACAAAGGTTAGAGAAGAAGCTACTCAGCTACAGCTGAAAAGGCCATTGTTAGAAGCCTCTCTTTTCTCTGGGGATCTCTGGATGAATAGTCTCTTTATCATGGAGAGATTAAACATCCAGAGCTGTGATTAACAACTCATTATCTGTTAGATTAATTTTCAGCTGCTGAATATTTCAAAATGCTAGTTTCTTTAGAGGACCTATAGTGGAATTCAAATTCATCCTCATTATTACCCTCCTTCTATGGTATGTGAAAGCTGTCCAGAGGATGATGAGAGAATACTTACACATCAAGCTAGGCAGTTTCCCCAAAGACCTCAACTAATTAAATACAAAGTACTTCACTAAGTAACACCGAAGCTGTCTCTGTCACTTGCTCTGCATACCCACTTTTCAAGAAAAAAAAAAAAAAAAAGATATTTTTTAATCACTGTTTCTACTTTGCCAGGAAAATTTTCAGGAATTTCAGAACTTGCATTACAAAAGCAGGAGCTTGGGATCCTCAGTTCCTGGGCTGTAATTCCTTAATGACAAAATGTTTCTGCTCTCAAGGGTTTAAAAGGTAACATCAGCATATGAGGCTGATGGTGATATGAACATCATCATCTGCTCATGTTTATCAGGTGTTTAAAGATTACACCTGTTGTAATATAAACTGAGCTAAATGCTTCTCCGCCACCTGCCATTGTGTTTGCAGCCATTTTGAACTGATGAAATGAATGAAAAGTGTAAATTCTAAAGACCGAATTCATTTTATCCAGGCAATACAATCCAAGCTAACTGAAATGGTCCTATGACATTATTTGAAAGTTATTCGAAGCATGAGGGAATAAAAAAAAACCTGATGTGCGCTCTCCATGCTTGTGGTATTAAAACTTGACAGGTCTCGAGACACTGCCATGCATTCTGTACACCACTTATCCATTCAGGATTGCAAACCGGAGATCCCAAGGGGAACATATAAACACCACCCAGAAAGGCCCCACACTGGAAAATGAACCCTGAACAACCCTAATCAAATTTAATAAAACTTTAAAGAACTAAAACATCTATACACATTTCACATCAAGCATAAGTGCTGTGTGCTAAACATCTAACAAGAGTAAATCTCAGGCAAAACAACATGGTATGAAACAGACAGATGTTGCATGCAAGTTTGGTAAAAATCAAACAAACATATGAAACAACAGTAGGTTTGAAGCCTCTGGAAGAGTGCAGGTGACAGATACTGCACCAACATGTCAGGGCATCCACAGCCTGTCCACCACTCTCATGACAATCAATAATCACCACCCAAGTCCAAAAATAAACCATGTTCAGCAGCACAGACAAATATACAAACAGCCCCTTTGATGCTTTTCACTGAGGAAAAATTCTATCAAATTTAGCAATTTTGAAGCTGTCCAGCTTTCCCAACTGGACTGGCTGACATTATTATCACCAAAAGCACACATGGAAGAAGACCTAGCGAAAAAAGAAAAAGTGAAGAAACAGAAAGAGAAAAAGACCAACAGAGAGAAATAGTGGTTGCTGTCCTGGCCTGAACCATAGTCAGCTGGGCTTGTTGCTCCCCTGTGAGGAGGCAAGGAGAGCGGGGCTGCCAGTACCACTTGGGGGACTGGATGGCACAGAACATCTTTGGCACATGACTGGTACACATGGTAGTTGCTCAGAGAAGTGACGTGTTGAATGATACACTATATGGTCAAAAAGAATGTCATAAGAAGGCTAGTCACAAGATTTGTTTCCTTGGTTGCAGTGATTTGTTCCCACCCAGCCACGTGAGAATTAGCTGGGGGATCTGCCCGAGCTCATCCCAAAGGTGTTGAACATTGATGAGGTCAGTCAGAACTCATTGTGCACGTGCAAACAGGCAAAGAGCTTCCTCAACTGTTTCACCAGATTTGAAAATATAGTTTTACCAAAAATGGCAGTGCTGCAGTGTTAACATATCATGCATATGCTTTTAGCCATATAGTATAGGATGGGTATGCGTATATTTTGTATATCAAGCCGGTCCTTTGCTAAATCAAGTTTAAATTTAAAAGCATATTGCTTTAGTTATATTTATCCCTGACACCAAACCTTAAGAGGCCCTAAATCTTTTGATAAATTGCCTCTTTATGTTCAGGAGTTGAAACTTTCTTATATTTAATAAATGCAAAACATAAGTTCTTACATTTGGTACAGAGGCACAGAGAGAAACAAAAAACCTGGGTCACATTAGCATTACAAATGTTTGTAGCATTTATAAAACACAGGAAGACTCTGATGTCTGATCCTACCTTACTTTAGAGGATGGAAATTAATTGAGTCGTATATTTGTACTTTGACTGCAGTGCACTCTATACTGGTTTATTTTCAGATTTCCTTTCTAAGTCTATTCCAAACCATTTGCTAAATCTGCCACATATAAACTGCAGGGGGGCCCGGCTTCTTTACTTATGCACTGAGTATTAGGATCATCGCACCATATATTAGACAACCTCCCTCTGTTTATATTCAAGCAGCAGCTCAGATCTCATTTTTATGGTTTTGCTTTTAATTAAATCAAATTTTATTTGAGATTCCATATTGTTTTATGGTTTTTATATCTTTATATCTTTTACTACTATCAGTTGGGTTTTTTTTTTTTTTTTTTATTACCACCAGTATCTTTTTTTTTTTCTCTCCATGATCTTATTTCTTCTTATTTTCTAAGGACATTATTACCTTCTTGTCTTTTATTGCCTTAATGCGTCCTGTTTTAAGTATCTGTCATACTGTTTTTAATGCCTCTTTCTCTTCACTTTGAGCTACCTCTCATTTTATAAAAAGGTGGTACATAGAACTTATCATTTGATTTGAGTGACCAAGTCAGTCAGTGAGATGGACTGTGGGACCCACCGTTTAACTGTCAAGTTGATGGTGTACAGTAAGTTCTGCCTCCATTGTAATACAAACTCAAAGAAAACACTATTATATGATGCTCTTTTGACTTTGATATTACATCTCAGCAGATTAAACATCTCTCAGCAGAGGTAGCTCTCCTTTCTCTTCATATCTCCCTCTAGCCCAAACAGTCAGTCCGTCAATTGATCATAGTCTCATTAAGACCACTTTAATTGTGCCAGATGAAACAGGACAGCACAGCCAAGCAAGTCCAAGCAAGCTGCCTCTACCGCGAGCAACTGTTTCAAAGATTTTTTGCAGTGCAACTCTCAGCATTGAAACATGGGCATCAGCAAAACACAAAATATTATAACAAAGACCAATAGGCCCAGGGTGACCTTAAAGAAAATAACATTTGTGTCAACATTTTTGAGATGGACTTATCTTATCAGATTGCTTCTACTGAGAACAATAAAAAGAAAAGATAAAACAGAAACAGATAAAATCAGTTCTTTCATTGATGGCGTAGTCTTCTCTTGTTTTGTCAGCATTTTGTAGGAGGTAGCTATAGGGGATTCCTGCTGTTTGCTAGAATGGGGGGGGGCACTGTTTATCAATAGATGTTTACTCTGTGGGTTTAAAAGTCAAAGTTTGTGCTCAAAGTGAGAAGACTCATTGTGATTATATTTCACTACCAGAATAAAGAATCAAAAGAGTAAAGTCAAGTATTATTTTTGACATACCCACTTCATATAACCAGCACCAAACACCAAGACATGTGTTAATACAGCTTCAGAAAGTGTTCCAGTACAGGTATGTTTCAAGTTCTTTTTCAAAATGGTGCACTGACAACATCTGTGAACAGTTTTGGCAGCTTCTCTTGCTTTTGTTTGTGGAGTCCTTTGATCAAAATCAAAACACCAGCTTTGGAGGATCTCTGGGCTTTTGAGGTTGATAGGATATTAAAAAGTCAAAGTGGTATGAAGGTGCTACACCATTAAAAAGGAACTATGCAGGATTTTCCTGTGGCTATGCTACATTATTACCTTAATTAAACAGCTTCAGAGTAATTGTGATGGTTACATACATGACTTGTAACATTTTACTGGGAGAATGGAGGCTCTCTGTCTTCCACCTGGCGTCTCTTGACTGAAAACTAACCTTGCAACATCAGTGCAGCCCTTGGCCTCCGCCCCAGGGTCCCAGCTCTCGTCCCTGCGCACCGCAACACAAACGCACTCCGTATCCCGTAATCTTTCATTTATGATGGTTAAGACTACACCAATATAAATGTCATATCATCGTAACGTTATGCGCTCCATGGATTGCTTTTTTCACCGGCTTTGTTAAAAACAAACGCACATGGAGGAAGGTTAGCAAAACAGAGGAAAAGCAACCAGACTTCCATAGTTCCCGGTCTGTAGTGTCTGAAATAAACTTTCTGACTCACCGGCCAAGCATATCTTTTACTGGCCAAAATAATAAATTGCCTTTTTGTGTTACATATACATTCATTTTCATACATTTGAGAAAATTCACTGAATTTCTACTGTGTATAAAGTAATGTTACATACAGAAAATTAGAAAAGTGCCAGCTATATTGAATAACATGATTGTAAGTTCAGTTTCAGTTTTAATGAAACAACTCCAGCTTCATCGTTTTGTTTCCAATAACAAATGAGTTGCATGGTTTTTCGCATTGCAGCCGTGTGTGTGTGTCTGTCTGTCTAAGGGACACAAGGGGACAGAAAGGTCCCACAACGCAGTAGACTCTCAGTTTTATGTACTATTGCGGTACAAACATTTACCCACCAGTGTGGCGGATAACCTCCCCGGTTTACTCGCCAAACAGAAAACTTACCCACCATTGGCGCTTGGCGGGTGTTAATTTCAGACTCTGTTTGTAGGTGATTTGGTATCTCAGCATCCTGTTGTTGAAAATGATCATACTTTAGCAACGTTTCTCAGATAGAATTATTGTGAGCCATCTGTCGCTGAAATTCATGCAGAACCTCATGAGAAACTCCGACACTAATGAGGTGTATGTATCTCTCCTTAATAACCTTTGATATGTTCATGTGTGACAATTTTTCTCATATACACAGCAATAAATAGAGAACTTTCCCATTAGAAGCCGCATCCAACACAACCTACCACACTTCGATAAGATTTTCTGTTATAGCACTTTGCGGTGAATAATACCCTGAAGGGTTCTCAGTGTGTGTCTGCCACAGCACAGGTAGCTTTAACATTCAATCAACCATGGTCAAAGAAAATTGCAGATTTCATACTGTTACTCGTAACCTTAACGGGGACCTGTTACTTTCATATCTAGGTGTATATTTTTATTCACAGAGAGACTCCTAATTTATTTCATACTTCTTACTTGAGCTTCTCACTGAAACAGGCAATATCAGCTCCAGGCTCTTTCAGGCCCTTCTCCCTAACAACAAGCCTACCTTTGCTGGGTGCCAGCACCTGCCACTGTTGTGGGTTTGAGCATGCACATCTTCCTGTCAGTGCCAAAAAATGGTCGATTCAGGCTTTCAATCACAGACCACTGTATAGAACATTTGCTACATGCAGAAATACAAAACGCTTATAGATTCGTTTTTTTAGTTTCTTTTAGTTAGTTCATGTTTTTTTCAGAATGTATGCACTTTATGATTCAGTACATTTTTGGTGTATTCTGTTTTATTTTGTTTTTCGAGGGGGGGGGTGTCACCCTGAATCAGCTGCCTCTTGTTCAGTTTTAGCAGGTAATTAAAAATATACTAGTCGGTCTCTTTACATCTTCTGTTTGCATGGTCATAATAATCCTCGGGTATTCTTTTAAGGCCTGGAGAACAAATTTTCTTTGGTACCCACTAACTCCTAGCACCAGTCCTTTAGACACAGAGTCGAAAAATTGTTTTGGACAGGAAAACAAAGAAGAAAGGCCAGCCTTAGAGGAAGCTAGCTTTGATTCACTGGGACTGATCAAAAATCCTTTCAACTCCTGTTGATGTATTGTGGTCATTTTGTGGCAGTGGGCAATAAAAAACATCCCTATTGCTGGAGGATACATTGTGATTAGTGATCTGGGAGAGCTCTGATTCTCAGAGGCTGGCAGCTGGGAAGATGCATGTGTGCATAGGCAGCAGTGGATGGCTGGATCCTGAAAAGACATTTTATGTCAATACTTGATGGGCACAGTGTATTTAGGTCTTCCAGCAAAGTTTCTACACCCTGAAAAATCTGTTTTTAAGGCCACTGTGTCCCTTCATGCAACAGCCATCCAAAGTCAAAGTGTCAAATTGGGACTTTTTTGCCATAGTGCTCCATGACATTGGAGAAAAGTACATGATAATGCTGATACAGACAATGGTGTGTGCGCAGAGGGTCGATGGTTGGTTTTCAATCCAACTTTTTTTTGTTACTTCTAAGTTACTAATTATAAAAGTGTCTGCCATCTGAGTAAATGTAAATCCCAGTAGCAGACTTGAAGGCACAGTAGTGGCTTTGATTTTTTTTTTTTTTTTAATCATGAGAAAATATATTTTCACCTAAATACTCAGTGCTGGACCAGCCCCTCAACTGTGTCTCCCTACACTGCCAAGTAGTGGATATTGCTCATGGTCTCCGGCTTCCACAACAGTAAGTGCTGTTGCTTCCTTATAATTGTAATTCTTGACAGTGAAAGAAAGGCTTGCTAAATATATCAGAGAGGAACACTGGTTTTAAACATCCTTCTTTTAACCTGATCTACAGTTCAGCATTATTCAGTACGTTTACGACAGTTGAAAAAAAACTAATTATGGCCTTCATCTGACTATAACTTGACAACTGAAGTGCATGTAAACGCGTAAGTCCAACTAATACTGGACTTCTCCTTATTTGACTAAAACATCCAGATAATGCGAAAAGATAGCCCGTGGACAATGTTGGTAAAGTTCATTTTCTAGTTCATAATTCAAGATTTTGAATTAAGTTCACGGTTCCAAAAATGAACTAGTTTATACTTCTTTTTTTTCAATACATTGCTACAAGCTATTATTTTTCAAAATTATTGCCACAGTCCATACAGAACCACAGAGAGCAATTATTATTTTTACTTACTTGTGCTCTGGGTATCAGCCAAGATATATGTGTGTGTATATGTATAAATAAATAACAATTCCTTTAAAAAACGCTAAAGTGCAGCCACAGTGGATGTTTTCACACATACAGTACTGGTACAGTATACAGTGATACATCGTTTCATTTTTCAGCTCGTACACACGTTTGTTTTCGCTTGGGTCCAAACGCTACACCGCTAGCAGAGCATCGCTTTTCCATGATGCACCGTTCACAATCGCCAGAATGAACGCATTCACAATAACGTTCATCAAGCAGAAATACAGTACGTTCAGTTGACGTTGGCCCAAAATAGTAATGAGTTCATGAACGGTCGTTTATTAAACGTGTTCAGGCACAACACTGCCCGTGGACTGACACAACCCCAGTCATGTTCAGCCCAGACCTGGACCGGTCGGGAACTGTAGTTGAAAACTATTAAATTATTTATATCCAGTTTTTTAACTAGGTGACAAAAAAGTTGACCAGAAAGGAGTCTGACACAACACATATCACCACCTATGACGAGGAGGCGAGCACTGTCATTATTCAATTTTCCTTGTTGCATGTAAACTGGGACATGAACAGAACTCCAACGGGACGCCCAAATCCAGCTATGAGCATAGCTCGACTCAGCTGTTCATGTAAACATACTAAGTGACCATCACTCTGGACTCACATTCATACTCTTTAACCTGAGCTGCCCAAAACAAAATCATACTCATTTCAGTAGCAGTAGTAGTATGTTATCAAGCAGACCATGAAAAGCTTAAATTACCTTTTTTTGTTGTTTTGTGTTCCCTTAACTCTATGAAGTATTATTTTATCCTTGATTGGTATTTTATTAATTAGTTTGCCATTTTGTGCTCTGCTATCCATTCACATAAAGGTATTTAGCTAGCTTATTGCTTGCAGAGAGTTGTTTACACTGTACATACACCTGTCCTCACTGCCCACTCTGGAGGACTTATTCAGCTCTCACTGGCTCAGCAGAGCAACCACAACACTGAGAGATCCATCCCACACCGCACATCAGCTGTTTGACCCGCTGCCCTCTGGTAGACACTCTCGGTTCGTCCCATCACAGACAAAGAAAACTGAAGAACTGCTTCCACTCTAGAGCCACAAGAGATCTGAACACTGCAAAACACTGACACTTCGGGACCTGCAATATGCAACTGTAACAAGCAGAGGGAATAATTATCCATACAGGGAGGAGGTTGGTCTTAAAACCCACTACCCCCAAGGGTGCTCGCTAAGCACAGCCCAAATACAGTCTGTCTGCAGTAATGACAAACAAAACAACAATAAAAACAAAACAACAAGATCCAACAAATCCAAAAGCAAAAAAATATGTACACTGTCCTAACATGTTTCATGTTTGTAAATCTAATTGGTTGTTATCAGATTACTATTACTGTGAAACAACAACTTTATTGTCAGCAATTACATCAGTCATTGGCCAGGTAGAAAGATATAGGGATACCCAAATCTTGTTTTCTTGGAACCGATACCAATTACATGGTGTACTGATTATTTTTGGCATGTATTGTAGGGCTCCAAACTACTATGTGAGCATTTTGTATGTGTGTGTGTCCACGTTACAATTACACATTGTTGTTGCATGATTGTTTATTTGGCCTTTTTGGTG
>OMNW01009318.1:75942-104477 GCA_900303245.1 Selene dorsalis
GTGCCCCAAAGTGTTTTCCCCACACTGGCTCAGTCAGCCTGATACCTACACTTCCATCAGAATGCAGGTGCAGACAGGGCCAGAGACACTGAGCCCACTCAGTACCTGCTGTTGTGGTGTGAACAACCTAGAGTGGGGCGATCTTGACTTTTTCAGATCTAGCAGGTGGGGGGGCTGAGCGCCGATCAGAGCATGTGTTTTTGTGCCCTGTTGTGCACGGACACAGTGAATAAGGTGGGAGGTAGGACAACACTACACACCACAAAGTGTTTCTCTTTTTCACAGATACCATGGTATTACAGAGGGGAAATTTTGAGGCGATGGGGGACTAGTAGGGTTGAGCCGGATACTCGGCTGAAACGAGTAAATTCTCATTGGGTAGCCGACTGTGTTTGCGTTCTGTGATAGGCCAGTCACACACAGTGCCCCTCCCCTACACACAGGTAACTGCAGCTGTGCCCGGGTCCACTCACACATAACACACAGTGACAACCTCTCTCTCAATCACTCAGGTTTGACAGCTCACATCACGTCTGTCTTCAGTACTGGTTAGGTTTTCTTCAGCCTGCTCTTACATCGGTTTATAGTCAGTAGAGTTTCTGGTAAACTTGATTCGTAACAGACGCTGTGATTTGGCCAGACAGGGCTGAATGGGACTCGCGTCACCTCTCTCACTGCCTCTACACTGGTCAGGTTTTTTTTTTTTTTTTAACCATCTGCTCACTCTTAACAGTTTAGTTTTTGATATAAAGTTAGTTGGAAAACCTTTCTCGTATTGGACACAGTGCAGACTCTCTCCCTCTCTCCTTCCCACTCACTTACTCACTCACTCACACACACATACACACCATAATCAACATTATGTTTACCTTTGTGTGGAAATAAAAAAAAAAGAATAAATAAAAGAAGAATTAGGTAGTTATTGGAAAGTTATATTGAAAACTCTTGTTCATTGCATTTTATTTAGTACTGCATAACTGCCCTCTGCATGTGTTATATGCATTGATGCACTTAAGAATATGCATGTTTCGTGTTTACAAAAAAACTTCTTCTGTAAATAGTTTGTTTACTATTGTGATCAAAAACATTCATCTGGAGCTATCTTAGGCTGGTCTGTAAATAGTTTTCTAATAAACAATAAATATAACAACTTCTAATCAACCCATATCAATTTCAGGCTCAAAATAACATACAAGTTTAAGCCCCACCCATTCCCGGTCAAACCACACCCATGCCCTGTTTAGGCCACGCCGCCTCCAAGTACAGCTACACATCATTTATATGGTTGAACAGATACAGATAGCGGTGTACTCGCTCACTCTAGTGACTAAGAGCATTAATGCCAATCTACTAATCAAATATCATGGATTCACATGTGTTTCACATACAGAATTAGTCACATATTGTATAAAGTGAGATTTCCAAGTTTTTTTATTATTATTATAAAGCAGGTCTAGGTTCCATATCAGTATGGTTAAGGTAGAAAAGTGTTCAGTCCACAGAGAAATGCTGCACATCTGCATATAGAAACTGAGCCTTAAAAACTAGCCATAAGGAGAGTCCTGGAACTTTATGGGGTAACAACGATACAGTCACTGCCTCAGCCAAGTATGGCCAACCTGTATTCACCACCCAGGATTTGGTTTCTCTTAGGAGATATATGAAATCTGAAACATTTTTATTTGATCTCTTGATCAACAGTCAGCCAATCAGAAAACGGGTTCAGAGCCTCCTCTCATCTGATTGGCCCACTGACTTGTTGCTACTGGAACTCCTTAGAGAAAGCAGATAGCAAAGATATAAAACTACACTGGTAATTAAAACCACATATATATGTTATTATGGATTAACACTTCAAATAAAACACTGGAAAGGTGTAAAATATGGAACGTTCATAGAAATTCTCTAACCTCTGTTTTCACTATCCAACCTGCCTTCCATCGTCAGAGTGTCCATGAGAGCAATAATCATACAGGGGACTTAGAAGCTCTGCAGTTCCCCTCATCCCTCCCCTGTGGTTAAATTACTATAATTAAGCAACCACTCTCATATTATATACAATACATATCCATTCTTGATGCAAACATATTTTTCAGATATTCAACATGCATTTTTTCCATAGCTTCTCTGATCTAGAGGGACATAAACAGAATCTCAAACATCATCAGGGAGAAGATGTAGCTGTCCAGCCCACATAGTTTGACTGACAGGGCATCCCGCATTTTGCGCAAAAACAACACAGCAAAGGGGCCTTGAACCCATACTCAATTAAACAACCCCTTGCATTCCAGCCCTAAATAGGCAACCAAATTTATATCAACAAACTGACTGCTGTGATGAATTAAGACAACACATATTTATATCCATATTATACTGCACCAGTGCAAATGTCAATCTTTTTTGCAAATATTGCAGGTAATGAGAGCTCAAGTTTATTACTGATGCAAAAAGTCAAGTTGGCAGACTCTTGAGATGTTGACATTTTACAGCCCAGACCAGCACTCAGAGACAGTCATACAATGTAGAGGTCAATACAAGTCATTACCATTACACTAATGAGAGCTCAAAATGATGCAGTGAACTGGCATTTTAATACCAACAAAGTGTGATAACACGTGCTATCTAATTTAGGGTAATACGTATCTTGGTAAAGGAAAATACAATATAGGGATGCAATACCTGACATGATTATTTTATTTGATTACACCACATCTATGCTCTACACATGATTTGAGATTCTTTAACTAGAGTTTAATTATGTGTTATAAAATGTTATGAACACAAACTGTTGCACCTGGTGCAGCTGGTGTTATTATAATCCCATGCTGGCAAGAAACTTTTGATAAAATGCAAATAGTGTTAGAGATTTCTTTAACAGTACAAACAGTGGCGGTGTTGCAGAGCTAATATGACAGCAGCAAATATTTCACACCCAACAGGGGGTTTCAAAGAGATTAACTCGCTTTCGAATAATATCGAGGCGACATTTTATACACCAAACTCTGTTTGTACAGCTTCCCCTAGCAACAAGAACGTCTTCTTCATGTGTCAAGCACTTCTAATCCCACACCACATGGATGATGATTTCCAGTGATGTGCACTGGACTTGCTCTTCTCATTCAGGTGAAAAAGAAAAATGGCAGCAATCTGGCTTTACAGGCAAACTGCAGATGTTAGTTAGACAGTTAATCACTCTGATGGCACGAACATGTCCATTCAGCACTGGCTACTTACAGAGACCTTGAGAACAACCACAAAATCCCTTGGTTCACTGATTTAGATAACCCTGTCAGTCACCTTCAGCTTGTTTGAACAGAGGGACAGAGCGCAAAGAATGGCATTTCTCATTAGCAGACATGAAAGACACTTGTGCACAGGAATATGGTAGTTCAGCAGATGAGTTCAGAAGAGCAGAGATGACTGCAAGATAAGGATTTTAAAATAAAGCATCACTCTTGTCAACTTGTCTGTTTTTATAAACTCGCAAAGCGCAACAACCAGGTGATACACTGACTTGTATGAGCACCCCACACAAGTCGGGTTCATGTATCCTGGAAAACAACACACACGGACCATCTTCTAAAAATTTAGAAGAGTTCAATTACCCTCCGGGATAGCAACCGCAGTGACAACAAGCAGCTGATAGACGAATTGATCCAGCGCATCACAAGGACTACCAGCACGAGTGAGCTGGTCAGTTACAGATAAACTAACTTTTTTCCGACCAGCTGATGCATTGTAAATTTTCACTTTATATCGTACTCTTGAACCGGTGTATTATTTTCAGACGGGACTTCTCGCAGGCAGCGAAAATACGCTGATTAATCGTCCCCCATTGACAACAGTTTACTGCCTGTGTCTCAGCGCAGCACGATGCACCAGTATTTCTAAGTGGGGGGGGAGCAGAGACCTTTCAACTGCAGATATTATACTTAGTGGCCATTTGTACCTCATACAACCCCACTTTAAATAAAACTGAACTATCCCTTTAAGGACAGAGAGAGGACAGCCAGTGATGGCCCAGAGGACTATCCAGTCCTTCAAATGGACACAGGAGGACATCTTTACATTTGAAAGTACCCCTGCTGAAAAGGGCCACAGTTATTACCATTTCCTATTTTAGCCATCAGCAGGGCTCTTACAGATGAGCAGTGGGGATCTGATTTGACCAGGGCGGATCTCGAAGCAGAATTCAATCAAATCTCAGCAGTAAACACCTAGGTACAACCCTTCAGGTGGATATTAGCATTTCTATTGTGCAGCTCTGTTGTTGACCAAAGCTGCTCTGCCTTATCTATCAATGCAGGCTTGTCAGGTCCGCACCTCACTGAGTGGCTGCCGGTGCTTCCCATTCAGGGCTGCAGCGCTGGGAGCTCACACTGGCCTGGTTGGGAGCGCCTATCTCAGAGCAAAAAAAAAAAAAAAAGGAAGAACAGCATCTGCTCCTCTTTTCTCTTGGAGCGGCATGCACACACACAAACACACAGATTCACAACAAACCGCTGCCAAACATACACAAAGAAACACATTTCCCTCCGAGCCGGTCGACCCGAGCACTAAGCGAATGTTTCTTCACCCTTTGGCTAAGAGGAATCTCAGCTCAAACACTACACAGTCCAATAACGCTTCTTGACTTCAGTTCTACTTCCCACAATGTTTTTAATAGACTTAAAGCGCTAGACCTAGAAACTTTGGAAACTCCTATGGAGAACACATTTTAACACTTTCTATATTTCCACTAATCATTATTTCGTGTAGTTGTTGCAGTAGTATTTATATTTCTAAAGCTCATGTATCATAATATTCTGATGGTTAAGTTTCTATTGGCAGAAAATTGGACAGTCACAGGGGAAATTTGCTCCTTCTATGTTTTACTTCAAGACCATCATCTCTGCTAGGCAGATCAAAAATTTCGATGTCGGAAAACTAAACATAACATAAAGCACATCCAATTTTGTAATGAATTCAATGTAAAGAACTGATGTCAACTAACTCCGCACAAAGATTGAAAGTAATTCTATCTATATATCTTTGCCTTTTATGAGCCTGAAGCTGGCAGGCATGTTTGAGCTGAGAAATTTACATACACTACAGGCAATGAGTTTTCATCCATCCTGGTTAAAGTTATATTGTGGTAAGCCACCGACTAAGACAAAGCAGCTTTTCCTCTAATTTTCTTACAGAATGATCCATGAAGGAATCAAAACAAGGGCTGGTTGCTGTGCATGTAAGTGAACATCTGCACCAAGTCTAGTCCTTTTCGGCTTCCCTGTCATCACAGTGCTGGGAGCCCGTTGAGTCTGAGTCACAGTGGGTGGTTTTTTCTTGAGCTTCAATTCAAAGTGAATTGCATTATGTTTCATCTCCACTGTTTCAGTCCATATGTGTGAACAGGAGGGTTACAGCAAGCAGCAACCACTACTGCAGGATAACACTGAGACTAATTAGTAACAGTACAGCCAGAATGAGAGGCTCTGCCAATGCCCCTCAAATGTGGGCACTTGGGGTTGGATCATTGTGTAATTGGCAATCCAGACAACTGTCTCTTGTAGTTTGACCTCAAGCTTTTAACTTACATTTATTTACACTGAACACACAAAGGCTATTAGACGTGACTGCTTCATTGCATCATGCCAGCCGCTACACACAGGAAGTTTAATCTCTAAGGAGTCCAACCACAACAAAAGTGAACTTGTAAAAAGCTAAGTTCACTTTTTTTCTGTTGCATGTTTTGTTTGTAATTCTGAAGATTATTTTGTCAAAATAGGAGGCACTTACATTACAATCCATAGTGGGGCTTCTTTGCTTGAATGAAGGGCAACTCCCATGGGCCGATGAAGAACTGGATGGTGGACAGATGTGCTGGCAGTTTGTCCAGGTGACCAAGATCAGTACTACAAAGAAAAACGATACATTTCATGTATGTATACGATAATGTAAAAATAAAAAAAATGTATGTTTATGTATGTATTGGTGAGCAACTTTAATTGAAGTAAACATGCCATCATGGTGAACAGTATCCAGCTGTCTTTATATAAATGAATGGCGTGTCTCAGAGGCAGAGCTTCAGGCAGGGCTGGGAGGGCAGTGCTCCCCCAGCCTAGGGTCCAGAGGGCCCGTTACTGCGACAACGATCTGCAATTCAGTCTTGGTTCCTACCTCCTTCTTACATAGTGATACACTGTAGACCTAACCTCAGGCACCACATCTCTTCTGAAATCTCTGATTTTCATACTTTCTTCCGGACTATGGAAAAATATTCAGTTTTCTCTTTTAATTCAGATTTTTTTTAACTCAAAGCAAAGCTCTTGTGATGCTTTTCTCCACCAAGAAAAGGTCATCGGCACCACTGAGCTGCTAACTAAAAGTAGCTCAGAAATGCTGGACAGGCACATTGATTTTGCTTGGGGCAATTCAAACCAATACACTGCAAGAGATGTTTGACAGGAAACTCCTAACAGGAAACATAATTTCAAATGGAAAGTAAGTACACTTCTTTCTTTTCTCTGTGACTCTGAGATTTGATTGAAACTCTGAAGACCATGTCGCTTCACAGAATACATCTAACAGCTCTCACTATCAAACATAGAGATGGTATCTCTGAGTAATCCTCAGGCATGTTATTGTTTCAGTTCCTGTCCACTGGAGGGCAATTGCATAAAGCCATGATTCAGCTCCAAAGTACTTGAAATGTCAACAGAACCCATGTAATGACAGTAAAAATCAGGTTCAGCATAACCTTGAGTGATAGCAGTAAAAACCAAGCCATAGAGCGAGGCCGGCTGAATAGGTAATAGCCTCATTCAACCTGGCAGCTGGGGCTTCTGATTAAAAGCAGCATCCACAGATGATCTGCTGCAGTTTACAACAGTGATGTGAGTGGAAGTCTACCTCCATGAACTTTTCTCAGTTAAAAGCTGTAGAGAAAAACAACCTAAAAGGCTGAATGCAACCAGCATTCTAGATCAGAGACTGCACAGCGATGCAAACTGAGTACTTCACACAAACATTTGAGGCCATCGTCTCGATTTTACTTTAATGGGTTGTGTAAAACCCCACAGCACATCACCAATTAATTACCAGTATTATTAAACCAAAGTACTCAATATGAGGCAATGAAAATACGCACGCAAGATTAAAAAACAGAGACAGATGTTTGTTGCAGGGTGTCAGCTTCATCATCAAACCAACAGGATGACAACCACTGTGTGGGATCTTTAGAAAACACAGAACAGATCAGATCTTTAATAATCAGCAGTGAGGAACAGAAGCTGATAACTAACCGGAGGTAAATGGAGCCATGTAGGGAAAAAAATGGAGCAGAAGCCAGGAATGACATCTGATTCAGCAGCATGAACAGGTGCAGAGAGGAAAAGGTCTGCAGCCTCACTACTTGACCACAAGGTAATGTTTTGAAGGATATCCCTGAACAACAAAAATGCTCAAATGTGGAAATGCTTAACACAAAATAGGCTAACTTCTTCTTTCACCAAGCTCATCATGCAGCACACTCCTGCTCAAACTGAAGGAATCATGACAAAGATCCAGCAGTTAAAATCCAGCCTGCAATTCACTCAAGCTTAAATCACTTAAAGTTACCCTTTGGTGGGGAAGATTGGATTACTTGAAACGCATCAGCAGTCCATGTAATCTCAGTGAACAGTCAGTGTAAACAACGACATTATTTCCAGAATGGATTATTTAGACTGACAAGATCATAATTGATGGCTTGGCCCAGGATAAGGAACATGAATCCTGAGCAGAATCAAAACATTAAATACGGGATCAATCGAATGAGATTTAGCGAGCCCATCACAGTTGGAAGTGGCAACAGAAGTCTGACAAAGTAAGGTCAATATTGTTGCCAGATTTTAGATCAAAAGACAAAGACATTACTCTCTCCAAGGCAAAGGCAGATAAAAATACACTCACTAATATAAACAGTGGCTTCACTGGCATTAAATGAGGAAGTGAGCTGATCTATTTCCAGCAATGTATGGTCAGAGAATGAGGAAATGTTTTTGATATTAACTCTTCTAAATTGACTACATTTGCTTGTTTTTTCTTAGTCTCTGATCACTTAATTTGTGTTTTATTCAATTAGCTTTTTGTCATTAGTTTATGGTCAACTTACATAATATTGCACTGACTGAAAATACTGATTCTTTCATTGATTTTGAAATCCTTTATTTTGCCATCCAAGATCACGTAATCCATTTTACTTTTATTCCAGTTGTTCAAAGCAAAGCTGGACTGTCTGATCCAGATACAATCTTTTCAGGACAACCAAATCTGGATAATGAGTGATCTAAATGTGACTGCATATCACACTGAAGGCTACAAGGCAAGTAAAAAAACAGGCAGAATAGCAGCATGGGGTCACTCAGTGTATTAATTTGAAAATGGGATCTATGTATTGTTTTCTGTGCTGTTTTTTGTTTCATCAATGTCTTTTAAACAGACAGACTTTATCTGACCCACAACAAATAAATAAATAAATAAATAAAAATTACAATTACAAAATTACAAATATACATTAGTCTCAGAATTCGTTTTTAGTTTTGAACAACCCATTTTCAGGATTTGATCCAATCCATTATCCAAAATCCAGTCAGATTACTTTTGAACAACTGGGCCCAGATGTTAACTGGAACTATCAGCTGAAATAACACACTCCCACCTGACGACAGTGAAACGTAATTCAAACATTTTGTCCTCAGAAATGTCGTGAACTCCAAGCATATTTACAAAAGTACAGAACATAGGCTATTCACATGAGTGAATAGAACTACTCAGTAAGAAAATTATGTAGAAGTCCATCTTGTCCTCTCAGCAAGAATGCTGTTACTTCATGAGTGTTTACAATATTATCACAACTTCAAATATAATATGTAAATGAATTTAAAAAATGTAAAAAACCACACTACCACAGTGAGTGATAAAAACATTGAGAGCCTTTTATTCCTGGTCTTCGCCCTGATCTTCGAACACTATCACAGTATTGCAGTATTCAACCAGCAGATCCAAAAAAAATGACTTTGACTTAAGGAAGTCCTATCTGCTGGACATTTCAATTACAGTTTGGGTTAATCTACAGAGGTCCAGCGATATGGAGCACTCTGCCATCTCATATTTTAAACTTAGCTCATTCACAATTTACAATAGTAATAAAGGTTTATTTTTATCTCCAGAAAGTCATCTTTAACTCTGTAAATGCCCAGTATGGTTGTCTGCTGGTGTGCGCAATCTTATCTTTTCTCTTTTCTTCCCCTTTGCTTTTCTTATATTTTTTCTTCTTATTGCAATTAGGCAAAGAAGAGTACCTGGACCCTCTGTGTGTGTATTTACACTCACAAAAAATAAAATAAAATGATAGTTCATGAACCCTCTCTGGTCCTCCACAAAAACTATAAGAAGAGGATTGAAAATGCTGGTAATTAACATTCTTAATTAATAGATCCTCAATCAGTTGGAAGCCATCTGAACACAACAAAAACTAATCTCACACTGCGGTTGAATGAGTATGATTGCAGCTCCCCGACATGTATGAGTCATGGCAGGTAATTCCACAGGGCCATTGTTTGTTTGACAGCAGCACACTGCCTCCAACTGCTCCTCTGATAATGGTGTTTATGTACTTTGGCTCCACAAAGCAAAGCAAAATGGCCAAACTAACAATAGAGGCAGCCACCGAAATGGCACTGATTCATTCCCCAAGGTTTTGAGAGGAAAATAAATCAACAGCTTTCACCTCAGTGTTAATCACACATACAATAAGTCACTTTTCCTAATTATGACCCCCCTAAGGAAGAAAGACAAACTACATCATTTTTGGTGAGGAGATTATGATACAATGTCAGTCTCAACAGTGCTGTGTGCCATGTTTCATCCATTCACAAGAGAGGTGATTGCTCCAAGACTGCAAGGGAAGCTCTGCTTCCTCTAAAATGTCCAAAAATAAAATGTTGTGTTTTCATTTGGTTGACTAAAAATGCATCAGAACACAGTTCAACTCTAACATGAGCTCATTCAGAATCAGCTACTTATCGCAGGTTGACTGACTGATTTCCTTCTTATACATTCCCGTAGTGTCCGTAGTGTTGGGGGGTCAGGTGGAGTGTGAATAAATGGACAAATTTCATGATGTAGGTCAAAAATGAGCTTCCGCTCTTGCAGCAGCCACAGGGATAGGAGTGAAACATGTACACTTAACAAATAATCACCACACTTTCTAATGTTAAAAGATAAATATTTGATAAAATATTAAATCAAAAAGAAAATCTAATATGAAGTGACCGTTCAACTGTGTTGAGATCTGGTGACCATGAAGGCCATAACATATGACTGAAGTCATTTCCATACTTGTCAAACCATCGACTGACCACTCATGCACTATGCATGAGGAAAACCTCTGTACTGATTACATGTGACCCTTCCCTCTATATGGGGACAAGTGGACCCAGACCATACCAAAATGGGTACTGGGCAGAAATACTGCGAACATTGTGGCTTCAAAATAATTTGTGAAACCACACAATGACTTATAGAACTGTCTCACACGGGGGCTGCAACACTTTTACAACAGCAACAACTTGGGGATGAAAAGCAACAGAAGCGTGTCACCAGTCAGCACAGTGCTTGTGTGTGTGCTCTGTAAAGTGCATGAGATTTTGTAACTCCTTTCAGTTATGTCAGTCTGAACAGAAAGGCAGGCTCCACTGGCAGTGGCAAGTGGTTAATTCAGATTGTATTAGCAGGTTTACCCACATTTAAAAAAACACTTATACCTGTAAAATGTGTGACTGAAGCTGAGTTTTATTTTCTTAATTGTTAATTTGCTGTTTTGTGAACTTTGCATTTTCAAGTGTCCAACATTTTAAAACCCCATCTGAAGGCAGAGAATCATAAAACAAACTCAGTGTTATGAGTTTGTGGTATTAAAGTGAGCACTGAAACTTTTTTGGACAACAAATACAGATTCCTGTACAGAAAGACCAATATAATACTGAATTGTCCTGGTCCCTTTCAGACAAAGAAAAAAAATAGGGGTCAGAAATAATGTTGTGTAAAACTGCCAGGTGTTGTTTGTTGGTTGGTTGTACCAGGCCACCCAGCCCAAGGAGGATTCATATTGCTTCACACCACAGAAACCTGAACTCTGCTCACTCATTTAAACTCTGCACATGCACACACACAACCACAGCCATTCTGCTAAACTCTGATAAATTGGATGAAGCTATGCAAGAGAGGAAATGAGACAACCAAGTGTGCTAATATGGATCATTTAAGATGGGATGTGCGTCAGTTTTTACACATTCACAAGGAGTCTCTGAAAAAAGTGTTATAAAAAAAAAGAGCTTTTCACTTGAATGTTGAAAATTCATATTCATCATATTCTAGTTCTGTCCTGATTATGAGGTTGTATAATATGTTAAGATTTAAAAATTAGTTGCTGCATCAGTAACACAAATCATTTCACAATTTGCCTGCAAACAGCGTGAAGAGTGTGATGAGTGTTGTTGAAACAGAATCCATTTAACTGAATGAATGTATTAGCATGGTTTATGGGCTTTGACATGGTTACAGGTTTCCTTGTAAATATTCATTTAACTGCATTAATCAGCAAGCAAGCTTGACCTTGTGGTCTCTTTCCACTTTACAAGAGGAGCTCCTGATGTTTGCTGATATCACTTCACTTGATGGAGGACTAAATGTGTGCATATATTTTGCGTCTAGAAATTCACATCAAAAGGGAAGTTACTGCAATACTGTTGAAGCAAATCATGTAACCTGGTCACATTCAAACCTTTCACATTTCAGCTTCAAGATTTTAACCAAATCCTTCCCTGTTTAAAGAGGTCTTTCCACCTGGAATGATTTTCGTGCAAAACAGTCTATGTGTCACAACTGCCAACATTTAAAAACAAATTCTTTCTGACAATGACTTTGAACGTTACTGAGTAGATTTAGTCACATCACCGTTATGTGGTGGTACAGAGTCAGACCATCTCAACTCCACACAGAAACAACCCATGCGGCATGACATCACTTTGCTGCAGTGACACTATTGATTGAATGCCGTAAAGCGAAGCAGAACACGGCAGCAATGATAAAATACGGTGAATAAAATAAAAACTAAGGGACATCCTGGATCTCTATCTTCACTCTTCTTCATTTTTTTTATGTATTATAGAAGTACTGGATCGGGACTCGGTACCAGCAGATACTCAAAATCAAATGACTCGGACTCGGGGCAAAAAACCTGATTGGGACATCTCTAATTATTACCTTAATTAAACAAGTTAAATAAGCTTTGGAGTAATTATGATGGTTACATACATGACTTGTAACATGTAACAGGGAGAATAAAGGCTCTCTGTCTTCCACCTGGCGTCTCTTGGCTGAAAACCAACCTTGCAACATCAGTGCAGTACTTGGCCTCTGCCCCGGTGTCCAAGCTCTCGTCTCTGCGCACTGCAACACAAACTCGCCCTGTAACCCGTAATCTATTGTTTATGACAGTTAAGACTACACAAATATAAACATCATATGATGGTTTATGTTATATAACGTTATCCAGCGCTTCATGGATTTCTTTTTTGCTGGCTTCGTTAAAAACAAATGCACATGGCCCAGAGGAGGGTTAGCAAAACAGAGGAAAAGAGACCAGAATTCTATAGTTCCTCTTTAAAAACAGACCACAATCTTTCTCTAACTTTAGCCAAGTGTTGTGTGAGCCTAAACATGACGATGCAAAATGAAAAAAAAAGTGAATCGTAAGGTGCTGCATATTTTAAACATTTAAACGGTACACTCAGTAGTGACCTCTTGGTGATTTTCCAATAACAACATACCCTCACATGTTGATAGAAAACATAATCCCTCCTATGACGTGTTCTCTCTCACAGGTAAGTTGTATATGATCATCTTTATGGGAAAAAAGGGTTCAAGCTGCAAACAAAGAAAAAAAAACAAGCAGCCTTCATGCATCATGTGTCCAGGCTGTTACTAAGGCTTAGTCAGCAGGATGACAGTAACCTTTGGCAGGCGCCTCTGACTTGCTGAGTGTCAACAAGACCAATCAATGGAAACCACGACCTTCCTGTTATCAAAGTCTTTCCAAAGGCACAGTCTGTGATAGATGTGAAAAGAAAGGGTAACCAAAGCAGCCCAGTGGCAGGCAGGTGTTTGTATTACTACTTAAATCATAATATGGTTATCATATAAGTACGGATGCTACAAAACTGCAAAACTGCACATGACTTATTTACAGCACCAAGACAGCAGAAACATTAACCATGATGTATAGCCGAGACAGTTACAGAATAAAATGTATTAAATGCACAGTGTGTGTCTGAGCCAGGAGAGCTTCAACAGCCTGTACAGTCTGGAGCATCCAGTCTAACCAACAGAAAGTTCATTTACAAAAAGTTAGCTGAATTTTTATGGAGCAAGAAATTGGTGCACCTAAAAATTCAGTTGCCTCAAACTGTTGTTGAGTCTGTCACCACTGTGAGTTGCTGAGCTCCGTGCGGTGGATCTGCCAGGTCATAGTATTGACTTGTCTGCGAAGCAGGATGTTTTTTTTTATTCAACATACATACATAATGCATATAAATGATCCGTTTCCTTCTTAGTTGACAGAGGTGCGCTGCGTTTTCTTACTGGTGAAATCAGACTAATAAGTGCCTTTACTGAACGCTTCAAGCTTTTTCAAGAACTGCTCAATCCACATTTCACTTTCACAAGTTTGCTGTCAGTTGGATGAGTGTTTGTCGAGAAAATCCAGACAGAAAGTTCTGCATTTATGGTTAAATATTAAAGGCTATTATCTGTGAAAGTGCACTACGATCAAGCCGCTCTGGGTCTGGTCTGATGAGAACATGGCTAGAAAGAGACTGGCTGAAAGTTTCGAATAAACTTTTAAGTGAGAGTTGACTTACTAAGATTATATGTCTGAGCTCTGGGCACAATTTTAACCAGTAACTCCAGCCCTCTCATCCATCTCCTCCATATAAATAAGAATGACATTCTTCAGCGTTTCAGCATTCTTAGTGACAGGCCAACTTTCAGAACATGCACTTAGAATAAAAGGTGCTCTTAACATTCATAAATGTGCACTCACAGTGGACAATCCATCATTATCATGGGTGCATACTGTACATAGCTCAGTGGGCACAGCAGTCTCTTTCTATCTCAGCTGCTGACATTCAAACAAAGCGCTGGCTCCTCCACTCCTCTGCAAGATCCCAATGAAAAATAACAACAAATGAATCACAGGCAACAGCAGCCCACTTTGCTCCCTTCACAGCATATAAAATGTCAATGCGCACAGCAATCCCTTACAGTGATGGATGGGTTCGAGTCACTGCTCTGCTCAGAACACAAAGCTTTGACTCCACCTCGCACTCCCTACACATTTCACACTTCTTGGTAAATGTCATGCGCTGGTTTCATAAACAGATGTTGTTTCACTGTTGAGATGACCTACGCTAAAGGTAACTGCATGAGTAGCTTTGCAGGTAACAACCAAAATACAGAGCCCCTGAATAAACCTTCTGAGCAGTACAGAAAGTTCCTGTGCAATTTTATCTACATACCCTTCTTCTCAGGTACAACTCTTAAATTCTCACTATATGTCCACAGTGCTATATTTTTTTTCCCTCTTTTTATTGCTGGCTTTTATGGTTTTTTGAAAAATGAAATTTTGCGATCATTGATCTTCAAGATCCATATACAATGCATGTTTCTATATTTCATTCTACATCTACAGTAACGCATTTTATCATTAAAACACATTACTATTGACGGACTACACCTGGTGTCCGCACTACTGCAGGGTTTCTGAAATCCTATGAGAGAATTTTTTTTGGAAATGCTGCTATTGTGTTTAGTGTGAGCAGAAACAAAGACCTTTGCATAAAGCAAAGCATAATATATTACAAGCGTTGCTGACCTTGTTGTCTTTGCTAGCAGCTGTTATGGAGCTGAATTTTGCATTTTAATGGTACAGCTGTCTTTCATGGTCCTTGTTTGTAATATTTCCATTCGCCCACCTTGCCTTCCACCTTGTCCCTCATAGAGTCACATCTAGGAAAGTGGACAAATTCTAAAAAAGGTCACTTCACCCTGGACCAAACACGATACCGTTAGCCTGCATTCTATTGTTGTAAAGGAAGATGTTTCAGAAGTGGGGATCTCAATACCTGTACACATAAAATCACACAGATCCATCTTCTCCCTAACTGCTACGCAGACATATTCATTCTTGATTCCCAAGTCCAGTATTTGTCATGTTTTTTTAATGCAGTTGCATGCTTTATTTTATACTATGTGAGCTGACCCTGCAGCTGCAGTAGAAAGTGGAGTTCTCTTACAGCACTACTGTAGACTTCAACTTTTATGCCAACCATGCCACGACACATACCACTCTGTACACTCTACATCTATCTGATTTATATAATTTATGATGCTTTGACTTGCTGCGCTTTGACTCTTGGACAGTGCTTATTGCTTTGAAGAGGCTTTGATGCCACATGTGACAGGATTCTACAATTAAAAGTACCATTAAAAAAGTCTGCATGAACATTTCCAAGAATGTCTTTAAGAAGTGTGTCAAGTATGTCATGGGTTTTCAAGAAACTGGAAATTAGCCCTTTGATAGAAAGACCTGCTTTCTTCTTTACAGGGTGCATGTAGAGATTGTTATCTCTACACGCATCTGGCAGGCTGCTCTCCTGGACTTAAAAATTTCACTGTGGGAGACCTTTGCTTCTGTTCCCCAAGATTCTAAGCTGAGGTAAAAAAAAAAGAATCTGGCTCAAACAAACGCTGTGGTGATAGTTTATCAGTGTTACTGCAGGATTCACTGACCTGGAGAGCATTATCTCTGATCTTTCAATGTCTTTCCTAAAAGGTACTAACATGCAGATCTGCAGTTACATCTCGATTTTCGGTTTGATTGATTGGCCGCTGATCAACATCAGTATTTTTCATTGAAAATACATCTGAATACAAAGTACATCTGAATTATTGCTTCTAGTCACTGATCATCACCTTAAACTCTGCTGTGTGGTGTGGTCCTGCCTCCCACTTTGCTCGATGCTGATAGAACATACAGCATGATGATTTCACTCATTCGTGGCCAACAGCAGCTAAATTATGATGACGGACTTTGGGTAAGGTCCAGCTCAGTTAGTAACCCTCACGGTGTGTGCTTTATGCCCGTCTCAGGTCAAGCTATTTTGACTGGGTTCTAACTTGCAAGTGGTCGCCTGATAAATGGACAAGACTACAATCTGAACTTTTCTAGAGATGTTTCTTATCTGCAGGAAATTAGGACATGTTGTGGGGCAACAGGGCATCACCTGTCATTCTGTAGGAAATTAAAAAAAAGGAAAAAAATAACACAAGCCCGGGAAATTCTGTAAAACTCATTTGCACAAGACAAACACTGTCTGTAGGCATGAACCTGCAAAAATGGGAGGTCTTGTATCAGCCACGAACACCTCTTGTAGTCTGGAATGAGTGGTGACCCGAGGTTATTTTCCCCACATTGAAAGTCTCAGCAGCAACACTTGGCTCCACAAGATGTAGTGGCACCTCCTCAAGTAAAACAAAAAAGAAACAAAAACATTAACATACATAAACATTCAGGGCCAACTATTATGTTTAAGATGTAGCAGACCTAAAAGCAAAAGAGTTGGAGGCAATGCCAACACTCTCTCAACGTCTCATCTGCAAACGCATGATGAATTAAAATGAGTCAAGCCAGAGGTGGCCCTGACCTTTAAGACATGTATAGACAGACCAGCAAGGCATTTATCATTTTCTAATTAAGTTATGTGACAAAAGCATATCTTGTGTGCCCAAAGACTGTGGTGAAATGGGGTCTCTATCAGTATGAAATTATTACAAAGCCATGTTTAATTAATGAAAATATGACCCTAGTGTCAAAGCTAATACATCAAAATGAACATGCTATAGTCTCAGACTGTTCTGTGGCAAAGGATGAGGGGGGATGTAATGCGTTAGCTTAAAAATATCATGAGGGGAAAAGAGCATATTTTCTAATTCCACATTGTCTGAAATCACTGACTGAATTTTAAATGGGCATAATAGATTTTAAAATTTAAAAACTTTTTGTTTCATGCAATTGATTTGTGTGTGCAGTGTTTAGACAAATGCAGAACAACTTTTTTTTAATTAAAGTTGTCAATAAATGAATTAGTGAATAGATTAACCCTTTAAAATTCCTGCAATTTTCACCTGAAACCCCTAAGAAAGGTATACCCAAAGTAAATCTGAAGCTGTGCTTGAAGCGTTTGGAGGCTATGCATCATCTTGGCCTCTTTTGAAAGATAGCACTCTCTCCAGTGCTACTGGCACTGAATAATAGGAGTTTAAAAGATGGATTTTATGTTCACCTGATTTCTTTTCTTTAATGTTTGCCTTCAAAATCGCTCTAGCTTGGGGCTAGAGTGATTGGAAGACAAAACTGGATAATTGCTTGAAGTCTTACCTAGTCCCATTCCAAATTTGACAATGATACTACAAATAATGAATATTTTAAAATTGTATGTCACTTTTTCCGACACAAACATAGCTTTGCCATGTTTTCGACCTTTACGCACGCTCGCTGCAGTCAGTCTGTGTCTGTCTTTTTTTTTTATGATTTCTACTGGCTATTCAATGCACCAATGAAGTGCGCTGTGACTGGCTCAAGTTTCGTAGGAATGAATGCAGGGATCGGTCACCCACTGGCTATTGTGACACTGCAGACAGGGTAAACAGTCAACTATTGGATCAAATGAGTTGTCAATCAAAAAGTAAGCGTTCAGAGCTGTTTTGGTATCGCTTTGTGGCTAATATACCCAAGCAAACAGAAGTTACAGTCCATAATATATGGGAAATATATGCAACTGAAAGGAAATATGAAAGTGTGTGGCAGCGAACATTGTGTCCTTATGGATGTAAGGCTTTGTGTAGACTAACTATTTTTGCTGATTACATTTACTGGACCCTTGCTGATCTAACAGGACTATTTTTTTGAGGTTTCTTCTGTTCTGAGCCATTATTGTTGAGTTGCATACTTTTTGGTGTTTGCAATTAGTCTGACATAACTGTTTACTGAGCCTGCAGTTAAGACTGTATCCTGAAATGGATAAAAATGAGCTTTCCAATGGTGTATAACTTGTGTAGGCACACATTCAGTGGGCTGAGTAAAATAGCGACTGCCCGTCGGAACATTAAGAGGTTAATTTTATAAGTACATGCTTGATAAAATGGATTATAAACTAATGATTTTGTTTGTCTAAGCCTTGAACTTGCCCCTCCCTTCTCTGCAGGACTGCGTCAGCAGAGGTGAAGGATGCAATAGCTGGATGTGTGAGAATTAATGACCACATTTATTTGTATTCTGTTGTTGAGGGTGTTGTGTCTGGTCTGCAGTCTTGTCCACATCATCTTATGATTCCAAATCCATAACAGCAGGACCTGCATATAAATAAAGCCCAACTCATGTGCTATATGTCCACTCCTGTCAAGAGACTCACATTGCCTTTTGTCTCAAATCCGAGCAATAAAAAAATGTAGTGCCTCCAGAATCACATTACTGCTGTTCCACTAACAGCAAATTAATCTCCATGACTTCACTGTAAACATTTGCTCCTGTATTTAGTGTCAGCTGTGTGTGAAAGCATACTCATGGAGCTCATTTTTATGTTTCTGGTGAGTGAAAATTCACAGACCTGAACTAAAAGAAAATCACAGTGTTTCTAAGGCGATTCTTCCACAACATAGTTAGCTTTCAATTATTAGGCTGTTTTGTCTCTGTGACTCTGGCTGGTAATTTTGTGTGCAATTGTGCTGATCTTCAGGGCTGTTTCCACAATATGATTTATTTCATTTTTAGCTTGCTCAAAAAACCTGAAAATGACTGAACGTTCTTTTAGTCAATGTTCAAATGAGTTGCAGGCCGCACTGGCAGCACACACCTGTGTGAAAACACCTGTTCTTTTGTTTTGTATGTAAGCCCACACACCGGATTTGTGACAATGGGCAGTTATACAAGCAAGGACACACTTCTGTTCCATTTCATGGGATCAAAGTACAATTTACAGTGCTACTGTTACTCCCTTGAACATCCCAGTATACGAGAAACTGGACAACATTTGTGTGTATGGTGACTCTGGTGTGTGTTATGTCAAATCAAGGCACTGTCAGCATGATTGAGGTAGATGTAAGGTAATGCTCTTAAAGGTCTAAAGAGGAGCTGGTCCTAGGGCGCAGTTTGATGAACGTCTAACACTCATCAAGAAATCATCTAGAATTAGTATGTAGAATCGATCTGAGATAACCTCCAACAACATCACATCTGGTCTGCAGTAGTACAACCCAAACTAACAAAAAAAGGGAGAGCTGTGATTTTATACCTCTCGTGATTACCTCAAACTCATAATTAACCCCAATCAGAAGAGTGAGGGACCGGATGGGGAGAGACTCTGCAGTGCTGAGAACAGCCTGTTGATTCTGTTAATCAAGAGGTCAGAGTCTATGACCTCTTCTCCACATGGAGAGCACCACTCCACAGCACAAGTGGCAGTTAATGGAGAGTACAAAGTGCACTAGAATCACCTAATTTTCCCTACATCAGTCTGTAATCATGGTAACATCACATCAAGCACACAGAGATTATTCTACCACTGTATTTTAGTGAAATGGTAATTACAATGATAGGTCACACGACAGGAAACAAAACATGGAGAATAAAAATACCTGATTATCTAAAATGTTGTAATGTGGGAAAATAATTGCTGGGCATAATTTGACAATGAGCATGTCGAAGTACACACAGTCCATGTCTCTTATCTTTTAGTTTTTTACCATCATCTGTTTTGCATATATTGATTTCTGTTCCCATAACTGTGACAACACACAGGAGCACTAAGCAAGAGCATTTACAACCTGAATAGTAGGGACACAATATGTTGTCTCCATGATTTTGTTCAATACACATAGGCCTGGGCCGGTATAAGCTTCTGACGCTATGATAACCTTAAGCAAAAATATCACGGTTTCACAGTGTTGTGGTATTAGCTCTAAAACGTGTTGTTCTGAAATGTCTGGGTAAAAAAACAAATCAACTTTTCTATTGAACACATATATGACATATAGAATATTTGGAAAATAGTAATAAAATAAATAACTGTTTTCTTCTGAATAATATTTAAATAAATGCAGACCTTTAAGGGAGGCTGTTTTTTAGAAACAGGTCCCAGAGTGGGAGAGTCTCAGAACGCCACCTCAGAGTTTTCGTGCAGACACCCACGTGACGTAACAACAACAACAACGGCGGCTGACCACTGTTGGCAGCGTTACCGGCTATAGTCTGTTCATAGGGCAGGAAAGGTATGTTAAAGGTTTTGAAACCGTGACTTTTTCATACCATGGTTCAATATTATCAGAATATTTCACAGAGTCACTGAAAGTTTTTTTGAGGCCTCACTGCTGCTAAAGCTCAAACAAGCAGGGGGGGGACTGCTACACACACACACACACACACACAAGAAAAAGTGGCAGGATAATGAGCCACCAGGAGCCCCATCAGTGGCTAAAATGCTCCATGACATTGATTCTCCAACTCTCTGAAACTGCACTGGAGTGATCTTCCCACAGTTGGTGTTTTGTTGATCGCAGTGGATGGTCACAGCATATGATTTATATCATACCACTCAGTGACCTTCATTGCCATCCATGAACGCATTTGTGCATACACCTGTCATTTACGTCTTTGTGACTGTGGCATCTTTCACTTCAACAGTAGGCTAGGAAAAGCCTTTGTTATAATAAACAATAGTTCAGTGTACTTTCTAACAATACATGTACAAGACTGCATTTCCTGTTCTCCTTTCTGTAACTGGAAACCAAAATCACCACCTTGGTTCACTCCTCACAAGATAAACAAGATCCGACCATGTGTCTGTCTGTCAAAGCAGATGATAAACTTGACATTGTAGCCTCAGATTTAGTTTAACCTTGTTTTCTGTTGGCAAAGGAAGTAAGTGCATACAAGACTTGCAACCACAACTAGTGTCAATAGATTGCTAACCCTCCAAAGACATACTAGGCCAAAGTCTAGTCATTAAGTTGAGCCATTTCGAGCATGGAGACACCAACAATCCTCCCACAACAAGACACTGACTTCACATTTTTCTCCATTCTTCTGCCTGGTGTGAACACTGACTGAAGCGCCTGACCTGAAAAGCTATTGTTATTGTGCTTACCACATAATATCGAACAACATCTGACAAAGAGTGATTTTTTTTCCTGTCGTTTCTGAGAACAGCACATCTAAAAGAATCATTTAAGGGAACACTACACAAGCTTTCTACTGAAGCACAAATGAAGAAACCCTCTCACGAGGTTGGCCCTTTTCCCAAAAGAGTGAATTACCTGATTCTAAATGAGGCTAAAAATGAGGTTTATTTATCAGTTCTAGTCTGTATCTGCTTGGTAAGTCTTGACGTAGCAACATTCGAATAATACTGTTTCTGGGTCGAAACTGCGCTGGAAAAAAAAAACAAAAAAAAACAACAGCGTTGGCTCTTGACTTTCAAAAATGCTGCAGTGCTGTGTCCATCGCTGTTTCAAGTCCAAAAAGACCTTGACATTGTCCTTCTACCACTTTCCTTCTGGTAAGAAGAAGAAGAGGAAATGACTGCAGTTGATAATCCGTAAAACAAATGAAGAAGAGGTAACATTAACTACTGGTACACGCAACACTAGCAGCGTTAAAAGTAACGTTAGCAAGCCTCAAAAGTAACATAACCACTCACTGGCCCCACCCCAAACCGTTCCTCTGTTGATACCCCTGCCCTGATGGAGCTTCACCAGATCTGCATTGTTTACTGTGGACTCATTTGGACCCAGAAGTGAGGTCAGGCTTAACAAGTGGATGGAATGAATATGTTCTACTTATAAAGCTGAGCACAACAATAAACCACCCACCAAAACAATACAGCATGAATGTGTGCTTGCCCATTTAAATGTGAAGTGAAGTTTGTAGTTCCTATATCTGCGTTGGCCTTGCACTGGAAACATCCCTTGATTATAGTGTTCTGCCTCACCTTAGCCCCGTCGGTTTGTTTACCTGCAAACAGAACAGGTATTAGTGAGGTGATTTCCCTGACAACTCTTTCTTTTTTATATTCCACACCAACAAACAGACCGTTGGGATTTAACAGTTTGTTGAGTCTCAACAACTGTCACTGGTTGCCATGGTGGATTGTTGTAGGAGTACAATACAGTGTCGTACTGTGGGAAATGAGTTACATGTGTAGTGGGAGGATTTTGTTTCTACCCAGGTAAAGTTAGGAGGAGCAGCTGTTACTGATGGGGCAGAACGACGTGTTTAGTAATCGTGAGGTGGCTAATCTGAGTATGAGTGTTTTTAACTGGACACAGAACCAGATACTTATCCCAATGTGTGTATGTCTGTACAGTATGTGAATATAATATGTAAGCTGCTTTGGACTGTCCACATTATGTTCATTTACCTAACGAGAACATTTTAACTAAATGCTGGATTTTTATAGTAAATTTGGTGCAAGTAGTGTAAATCTAGACAACTTCCACAGCTCCACAACTTGCTGGCAGTCCCACAGTGTTTTTAAAGAGCTGTCTGGGGAAGAAGACGGTTATTCAGAATCATGTCTCTAGCCCTCAGATGAATACTAAGTCCAACGGTTGCTCTCTTCGTAGCTCTTCTTTGATCTCCACAATCTCCTGAGATCTGGCTCTTTAGCTTGAACGGTTTCATTTTCTTAAAGAGCAAGACCTCACGTTTATCAGTCATTTGGTGCTGGTCAGGTTAATGACTGGGCAAAACCCTAAAAGAAAACTCTCTAGAGACTTGTGTGGACATTAGCGAGGTTGCAAACAAAGCATCTTAGAAATAAAAAATGTTATAGACAACCTTGAATATCTGAATGCCAAGCCACTGCCTGGTATCTCTGCATTTTCTTTTTCAAGTGTTATTCCTATTTCATGAAATTTCAGGGGCATGCACCGAGCATGCAGATCAGGCCTTAGCAATGAGGGAATGTGCACACTCGAATTTCAATTCTGTATTGTGTGCGTGTGTGTCTGTGTCTGTGTGTGTGTCTTTGGTTTTCATCGTTTATACATGACTGTGAATTCATCTACGTGTGGAGAATATGAGCCTGAGAGGATGAGGAGAAAGTGCTCTTCATCGCCGCTCTTCTCAGTTAAGATTTCGGTTCTGTGAATTACTGTCCTCACTGCCGCACCTCAGCTCTCAGCCTGCCTCTCGGCTTTAAAAAGCCGGGCTAACGGTGTGCCAATTAGGATGGTAATCTAGCTGACATTTGTATTCACTGCTCTGGGGCCCGCACGGCATCGAGAGCTCAATTTGGTGGAGTTTGACGTGGTAATAATACTTTCACACTACCACTGTTTGAGCTGAGGAAAGTAGCTGGCCTATAATCCTCTCTCTCTTCTGTGTGATTTGCTTGGATAACTCAAGGGAGGAGGGCAGCCACACAACAGAGGACTGATTTCTTGTTTGCCACACATGTTTTCTGCTCAACCACTGTGCAGCATTTTCAAGAAATCATTTAGAAGAGTTCTGCATAACAGCGTGCGGACAAACAGACGTAAACACGTAGAATCTTAAATGATTACTCTGACATTTGGGGATATAAGAACGTCTTAGCAGGAATTAGATGGACTATCCTCTCTGTTCTATACAGGGATCGGTCAAGGATGGCTGAAGTCTTTACAGCAAAGATTGTAAGCAGATAGAAACCTTGCTCTGACTTGTAAAAGTATGTCAATAGACATCTTTTCTCACAGAGGTGGTTTACAGGCTCTGAGCTCCGCTGCTTTGCTTATCTCTACTTTTTTCTGTTCAATATGTATAAGATGTAACATGTAAGATAACTTTAAGTATAACACTTTAAGTAGCTGTTAGGAAACTCTGCAGCCTGCAACACAACAGTCACGTGGAGAACAGAGGCAGCCAAGCACTGATGGATTAATATAATCTGGATAACATCTTCTCAGGTGCTGCTCTATTCTGGGTCATGTGCACTGGACATATTCCTGTTCAGTGCTCATTGCCCATGCAGATGATTGGCAAAAATTACCATCATCAAACATACCCATCACTGTGCAGTTCATAGTTGTCACTTAAGAGTCTCTTTGCCATTTCCTCCTCCTTCCCTTGTTTCGCCAGGTCAGTTTTTTTTGTATAGGGCTCTTATTGCATAACAGTTGTAGACTCAGCAAAAAAGGTGATGCATAACCAGTGATGGGAATAATGGCATTATAAAAAAAAAGTGCATTACTAACGGCGCTGCTTTTCTCAGTAACGAGTAACCAAAAAAGTTACTGTTTCCCCTGTTATAACACTCTTACTGTTACTATACTTGACTCACAGGAGCGGTTTTCACCCAAGCAGGCTCCTTCTCTGAGCTCTTAAGTTTTTTTTCTTTGGTAAAGACAGGCGAGGAGGAAGGGAGGGTGAGACAACCACATGAGAGCTTGTCTGCATGGATAAAGGTTTAAGTGAATCCGCAACGGAACAGGTCCCAGAGTGGGAGAATCTCAAAATGCTGCGCCAGCGTTTTCGTGTAGACACCCAAAACGTTATCTTGTGTGACACAATGATGTCAGACCCCCCACCACTCTAACCTGTAACCGAAATTTTCATTTTTACTGCAAATGAATATCGGTTCTAAATATCACTTATTGTTTCCTTGATTACTAATAATCAGTATCAGCCCTGAAAAATCCATATCGGTCGATCCCTAGTAACGTGCCCAACACTCTGCCTAACAAAAATAAAAGATGAGAAAGCATTGTATAAAAATGGATTAAGGTAAAAAGGACTTATTATTTACCGAATAATTATTATTACTAATTGTAAAAAACAACAAACAGTAGAACCATGATGACTGTAGGAACTATGTGCAGATATAGAGAGGAGACCTCCGCTGAGTAATGTAAGTGATCGCTCTGGTGTGTACTCGGTGAGCATCATGTCAACAAGAGGAGCTAGGCCATCCATTGATTTAAAAACAAGGAGTATTTTTAAATCAATTCTTTGCATTACTGGGAGGAAGTGAAGAGTAGAAAAACAAGAGCGATGCTCAAACCTTCTGCTGCTTTGTTGGTCCAGAAGTCTACTACAAAGACGCACAGGCCAGCTTTCCAAAAAGACAGGAAGTTTAAATGTATTTCTGAGATGATGAAAGGTGGTCTTAGAGCCTCATAGTTGTGCTTGTGGAAGTTAAGATCAGCATCCAATAATCACACCCAGTTTTGGCAGAATCACAAGAGTGAATCTGGTGCCTCAAAGCATTGGGACCTTCTACAAGAATCTTTTCTCCTCAAATAGCTGTAAATAAATCTGGCCATTGGCCACAGCATGATGGAGATCTGTGGCGATTTTCCAGTCTGTCAAGTACACAGCTGAAAGAAATATTTTTAAACAAGTCTGAAGGCACTGGGTCAAGAGTGCATTCTGCGTAACTTAACTACACCTGTCGCGATGGATGCCAGAACCACATGGAAAAGGATCCACACGCAGACATAGGCTGGATGATGTAGCTAAAATATTCTGAGGAAGAAAACCAAGTCCTACACAAAGATTAATGGCAGAGCAGGAACAGACAACCAGATACTTCACTCAGGGGGCAATAAGGCCAGGAGAGAAAAACAGACTGACAATCTGACTAATTTTCAAGCAGCGGTCCTCTCTATTTTTTTCATATACATGTTATATTTAGTGTGCAGCATGGTCTTTAGTTTGGCATGTCATTATCAATATGAAAGTCAAATAATAAAATCACCAGATAGAATGGGTTGATTTTTTTCATCCTCCTTCAAAAAAACACTGATGGCTACTTCCCTAAAAAAAACTGCTTAAAGACAAATATTGCAGCAGGAGACATTACCAATCATCATTTTGACAATATGAATGCATGACAGCTTCAGATTCACCAGCTTGTCAAAATGAACTGTTCTCAATAAAGCAGACATATTTAAGCCTGGAATTTAAAAACTGAAAATAAGCTCATAGACAAAAGTCACAGTTTGACACAATTGATGGTGTGTAAAGTTTCATTTATCATTATCAAATTTGCTTTGGCAGGGGATTAATATCCTTTGCCTGTGTGTTGAAGTGATGAAATGCCTAGTCTACTTATTGTTTTTAGATGTGGTAACGGACATTTTTATACCTGTGCTACAACTTTTTCAGCCTGTGCTACAACACTATCAACCTCTGTAGCACCAGTGCTATAGTTCACATACAGCCCTGTCAAATAATGTGAAATAGCATTCAATTTCACATACAGTTGTACTCAAAAGTTTACATACCCTGGCAGACTTTTTGCTTTCTTGGCCTTTTGATCAGGGTTATTTGGATGTTTTTGTTGTCATTATGATTTAAAAATAGAAAACACAATAAATTTATCAATAAATGGTTTCACCCAACCATTGACCATGAGTGGAAAAAAAGATTTTGTGTTATCATTCATGTTCTCTGAAAAAAGGCCAAGAAAGCAAAAATTCTGCCGGGGTATGTAAACTTTTGAGCACAACTGTATCTGCACTGATTGCCATTTAAATGTAATGAGAAATAAAAATAAATACTGCTTTCTGAAGAAAGAAGTGTTGTGTAGTGTTGTATACAGTCAACAGGAAATGGATTTTAGGAAGATATAAGTCATGAGCAAAAGTATGCACCACACAGCCAGAAAAAGAACCTCTGAGGCAGGGCAAGTAGGAAAAAACCTTAACGTCAAACCCTGTTTGGTGATTTGTTTTTAATAAGATTTACAATTATACAATGTTCTCAGTTACTAACAAAGCAAAGGGAAAGAAACTTTTTCCAAAAATCTCATTTGCAAGCATAGTGTGTATATTTCAAGCCAACCTCAGCTGGCATGTGGGCAACGGCGGGGTACACCCTCGATGGGTCACCAGCCTATCACAGGGCCGACACATGAAGATGAACAACCTCACACACTCGCACTCACACCTGCAGGCAATTTAGAGTCTCCAATGCACCTATAGTGTGCATGTCTCAGTGGGTTCTCCCCAGATTCTCCTGCTTCCTCCCACAGTCCACAGACACAGGGCCCAGAACCTTCTATCTGAGATGCAATAGTGCCAACCACTGTACCACCATGCCCTAATATATTCTATTACATTAGAAGGGTTGTTTTGATGAAATGTGGTGTGCTATAATTATGACTGTATGGATTCCTGGGAAAGCAATATATTTGAGGAAATATAGAAAACCCTCAATTAGAGAAGGGTAAAAATAATTCTCGGATGCAGAGGAATAAATAATGCACTGAAATCGGGTGGTATAACAAGAAATAATTCTTAGTCAGGTCCCGACGTCAAGAGGGAACGAAAGGAGGAGAACGGAAGTAAAAAGTGATGAATATTCCTGAGTCAGGAAGCGGAAAGTCATCAAACAGGAGACAAGCATCAGAAACAAGTGACACAAGCACAAAAAAAAAAAGGAAATGAGGAGCTCTGCTGAAGCAAAACCACGGCAGGCAGTTTGAAACATGACAACAGACCACATGTGCAGCGGCAGTGCACGAGGAAAAAAGAAACCAAATGGATTCAACATGTCTCCATCCAAGCCTGATAATGTATCAGATCTCATGAATAAAATAACAGTCCTAGAATGAGATTCAGGGGATTATCCACGTGGGTATCAGAATAAAGAGTCCTGCCCTGCACACTGCAGGTTCAGATAAACATGATACCAGACGATCATCCTTACAATTAATTATTTCATCTGACAGAATAATCTAGTGAACATGAGGGAAAGACTTGGGTTTTTGTGTGATGACAGAGCTGCCTGGATTCATAAGTAAATTAATTTTAGATGGCAACATGTTCTGCTTTCCTAACATGGCAGAGCCCCCCAGTATTCTGCAAAGTTTAATCTTGTATAAAATATGACATTGATGAAATTGCTTTCCATCTTACAACGTTGTAGCTTGTATAATTAGAATAATATACAAGTGTATCAGATGCTCTCTCTAGCCTGAGGATGTGCATCAGGCCCCAGATGGAGGAGTCGGAGAGCCTCTGTCCTCAGGAACGCCTCCAGGCCTCCTCCTCCTCCTCCTCCTCCTCCCACCATCAGGCAGGGACTGTAAAGCCACTGGTGGGCTGAGAGCAGCTGAACACAGTGGTGAGCCTGGAAAGCTACAGCAGCAATCCACACAGTAGAGTTATATGAAACTGAAGCCCACAGTCTACCATGTGAACTACATAGAGAATGAGCTAGAAATGCTGAACTTGAATAATTGACGTACACAGTGAGCAGAAAACAGGCCTGAAAGCCTGATTGTTTTTCCCCTGGCATGTGAAGGTTAAGTACCAGAGCTACCGCTACACTCATATGCAACCACATCCAATTCAAGTTGTGTGAAAACTGTTGAAAAATACATTCAGCGTTAATCAAACACATAGCTCTCTCT
>OMNW01009318.1:129202-148147 GCA_900303245.1 Selene dorsalis
GAATAACAGCTTATACACAACAGAGGAAGGGGTGTGAAAAGGATCAACCGCTTTTACACATGGACAAAATGAAACAATTGTGTGTTTCACACATTTTTCTGTTGAAGCTGTTACACCTGGTATAAAGATCTCATATTGTATAAAGTGAGATGCATAGAGAGAGACTGTAAATCAGGTCTAGGTTTGAAACTGAGAGCTGAGAGAAGCCTTTAATGGGACCTTTAATGAGCTTACATTCAAATTTTTACCCTTTTTACACCGTGAAGGAGAAGAACTCAGTGTTTAGTGCAGATTACTTTCACTTCAGAAAAGAAACATCATTCAGATCTTCATGGGACTAAGTTTACACCTGAGTCCCATGAAGGGCCTGTGAAAGCAGTTATACCATGTCTTCTGTGCCTCTATAAAGGAGCTTTAGCAAGTCTGATAAAATTACCCAGGTGACATCACTCAGGTAGCTTTAGACTACAAGTTTTTCAACAGGAAGTCTGCAGCAAGAACTTGGGGTGTGGAGTTTGAGAGCATCAAAGGGTCTTTCAAACGCTGCTACTGAGCTGCAATCCAGGGTTTTTGTGGTTTGAATAATGTGAGGGACTAAAAGTGAGAACATACAAGAGCAGCCTTGATACCTCCTCCACCTTGAACTGGAAGAAAATTTTGGAGCACATAAAGACAAGCATGCTTAATTTAATTAAAGACTTCACTTTAAAACACAACAGAGGAGGTATTTGTGTAGCGGTGGTCATGGAAACTAGCAATAGAGGTTTACAATTACTGATATTTGATGTTAGGGTTGAATTTAAGTAGAATTTGTCTCCTGGAAACAAGACAGTTTCAGGGTGGAGATGTAAAGACAAGTACATCCTGGGCCTCAACAGGATATGTTAACAAAAGCTTGGCTCGGTAGTTTAGTATGAACGCCTATCGTCTGTGTAGTTTGACTGTGGGGACTTCCTCATTTTGGTTACATCCAGATGTTTTACAATATTATTGGGCCAATATTATCAGGCCAACATTCCCATTCGCTGAATGGGCAGATAATTATATATAATAGTTTGCTGATGATATCTGTGCAGACTGGACATTGTCTCTTTCTGTCTATTTTTGGTTTTTAGATCTCTTACTTTTATGTATTTGACTATCGCACCAAGTGTCAAGTGCAATTCTGTTATATTGTTGTCTGACCCTCAATATAATCACAATAAAGCCACTACTACAACCTCACCGTGCACGTCATCCTGTAAAGTGTGATTGCTGATCCATTGTTACTATTTTTTTTTTATATCCATGTATTTTCTTACACTGTTTCCACTGTATAACACCTTGTAACGGAGGTTGGTTTCTACGAATGCTGCAAGGTAAATTTGTTTTGGGATAATAATAGAGTTGATATTTCCTGAAGTGTAAATAGAAAAATTGCAATATCAGGTTTGCCCACGATACATCTCCATAAATAAGAGGTAGATTGTCATGACATTTACTCAGCACATTCTGGAGCTCCGAGGAATCATAGTAACTTAACAGTCTTGTGTTTCCTCACCTCTCGTGGTTTAGCTTCTCACTTGTTGCAGTGACGTTGAGCTGTGCACCAGGACAGTGACACAACAAGTGTGGTGTGAAAGCACAAGTCTGACAACACCCATCAGAAAAAAAAGCCTGAAAGTTTCAACCAGACGAGGCAGAGAAATGCTTTTTATCCTGATACGCTTTTTGATTTTAGCCACTTCAGGACCTTCCCTCTAATGTCACCCTCAGGACTCTTGCGAGAACAGAAATGGAAGAATTGTAAGAACAGTACTGTGGGATGTAACTAACATTACAGCCTCTGGTGAGCCACTAACAGGGCTTCAGATGTCTCGCTGGCCAAAGGTCATGAGATCAAACAGGATCAGCTGTACTCACCATAGAGGTAGGAAATCCCCACCAGCTCGAAGATAGCGATGATCACCAAAGAATAGGAGGCGGCGAATGTGTCCACCAGCTGCAGCATGTACATCCCACTCTGTGTCACACACACACAAATAAATATTACAATATTACAAAAGTGATTCATTTCTTCATCTCGCCCCTTCCTTGCTCCCTCATTTTCCTCCACCTCTGACTTTTCTGTGGTCACATCGTTCACACCGACTTGTACCGGATCATAAGAAACGACATAGATGAATCCTACTTTCGGCTGGATTTTGCCCTCTGAAGCTGTCTGCGGGGATTTTAATAAGACTCATCCTTCCTTGTTCCACTCACTGAGTCTGTCCTCTGAAGGCCGCGGCTTCACTTTACATGCAGAAATCTGTCAGCTTATTCAAAAAAAGACTCGTGGAGCATGAGGAGGATGCTCTAGTGTCCCCCTTACCCCCACAACCACCCCCATCACTTGCTGTGCGACATCATATGGTAAATACATCATATTCTGTGTGTCTCTGTGTCGGTGCCGTTACCTCTGTGATCATGGGGAATCCCAAGATGAAGAAGGAGACACAGCAAACCAAGGTGAAGAGTGGCTTGTGTTTCCTCAAGTATTTGGGGTACTCATCTGACACTGAGGTTACAATGGTCTCAATGGTGGCAAACTGGGAGGAAAACAAGGGACAGAGAAATGTGAAGAGAGGGCAGGGAGGTGGAGGTAAAGTAGATAAAGTCTTTTTTTCTGATCAAAAACAACACAGCAATCAGAACAGTGAACATCTGATTTTACCATAAAGACATCGTGAATTAAATGAAATTATTAGGGATAGATAGATAGATATTAGACAGCGGTTTTCAAAAAAAACTCCTGATTGGCTGTCTCCACTGCAGAATTTCAGGAAATTGTCCAATCAGGACAGTTTGCAGCAGCAGTTCCACTCAAAATCCTCCAGTCAGCAGGTTCACCTGATCTGAATCAGAGCAGCAGCTGCTGACAGCGCAGCAGCATCCAGTGTTCTTCTTCAGTTCATCCAATAAACCCATTTTAACAGGATTACTTATTTATTTGCAAAACAAATAAGGGACAATATTCTGATGCTGAGCAGAAGAAGATTTGAAAACAAATTAGTATGAAGAATTTAGACGACAGTGGACAGAGCTGACAGGAGGAGTCTGTCTGGAGATTAACACATGTAACATGATGGTAAAAGGGTCTAAGAGCCCTGAGGACAGCGGTGGATGAATATACAAACAGACAAATTGAGGGAGGGTGGTAAAGTGTGTGTGCGTGCGTGTGTGTGTGATTCCGATAGAAACCCACTGGCACACAGTTATCTGCCATTTCTCCTTCCTGCTGAGCCCCCAAAACTAATTTCCCGTCAACATCCCAAGCCTATTACCACCGAGCTGCTTCCTGCAACAAAGCCACCAGCTCGCTCCTCAGAGCCGCTGCTGCCAAAGCAAAGTAACATCGTCATTTACTCCTACTGTTGACTTGTGTCTTAATGTGCCGCTGTGCCTTCTGCTCAGCTCACCATCACCGCAGAGCACTTGATGTTTTCTATAGAGTTGTTTACAGAGGATAGTACCTGGAGATGCCTTGGACTTTAAGAGCACCTCGGGCCCGATGTGTTTGTTTAGTGAATTTACATCAGGAATGAGCTGCGTCAGTACGTAGCTGTTACAATCACAGTGTTATGTCTGTCTGTAAGGCTTCTGCTGAATAGGTGTCACTTTAAAGCTGCATTAGCTGATTTATTTTTTAGCTTCTTGGGAAAATTCAGAAAAATTAGGTTACTACAGCAAATACTTATTATTTAGGCATCCAGCAGACAGAGCAACATTATCACTCATTCACAGCAGTTTCTCTCACAGTCACTCTGTTATTATCTCCATTTCGGCCTCTGTCAACTCCTAAGAGGTAGAGATGTCACTCTTCAGCTGCCAAATGTTGTTATTCATTAGCTAACTGTTAACTTTGTGTGTTTGCCATTTCTAAAAGTCTACAAAGGTTTTGTTTTGTTTTTTAAATACAAGCTGCACACCCACAAACAAGATACCTGTTACGAGCCAAAACCTTTCACATTGCACAGACACACCTTATCCATTGTTGATATCGAAATTTATGGTTTTTTTTTTAAATATTTAACTGTGTGTGTGTGAACGCAGGACTTCTCTATGGCAGATGCTGGTGCAATGGCACACTAGGGACAGACTGAGGTTCACTGTCATTTATTTTGAGTTGTGGGCTTCTCAGCTGTGTTACTCCAAGTCTCATTTCAGGAGCTTTAAGTATTATTAAGACAACTGACAGGAGAGTGGACACCATTTCAGCCTATTTAGATTTTTACAATGTCAAATTTCATAACCACATGAAACTTCTAAAATTTACAAAATATATTTTGTGTTTCCATAATAAAATGTAATCATGAGTGATGTAAGGACATTATATTTTGAAGCTTTTTTCCCTTTGAGTTAACACATCAGCGTGTCATTTAAATACAAAGGTAATCTGTATTATTAGAGGATCTTTTAAATTGATTCATTTCATCAATGTAAAAGTGGCCCACTCAGGCCTGTATACCTGCCTCCAGGCTCACTGACCTTTTCAATAATGTGTCATCTCCGCATTATTTTTGTGATTGTTGACTCTACAAGATGTTAGATAATAGTGAACAGTGCCGCAGTCCAAGATGACGTCTCCAGATACTCATGTCTGAAGCTCAAAGGCTGAAACCATCTTATCTGTATATTCTTTAATTGTACTTAAACTTCAAGTTACTTCAGTGTTGTTCCTAATCTTTAAGGACAACTTAATGTCACTCACTCCAATCACACCAAACTCCCTCTGCTCAAGTCCCCAGAGAGCTCCGACACTTTAGTTGAAATCAGCTTCAGCGGGTGGTGTGTATGGGTTATTATGTTAATTGGGTCAACGCGTGCAGCGTTTAAACATGGCTGGATGCTGCCGCAACGTTGAGTGTTTACTCGGGAGCAAACTAATGTCAAGAGACTCTTGTTTTCTGATAAAGAGATGAATAACAATGTTGTGAAACTTCAAGATTTTCACCAACAGACACAGAAACAGAAAAAGGCGATCTTTCAAGCTCTGTTACTGAATCATATTTCCACTGAATCAAAACAGTCACCAATTCCAGTAGGGGAGAGTGGAGTAAGTTGAACATAGGGGCAAGTTGAGCCATCCCTTGTTGCTAGGAAACCATAAGAAAATTGAGCATGTGGCCAAATATTTAGGAGGAAGGCATCATTTTATGCAGTCTGTGGGTAAAGTGGTTTGACATTTACGTCCAAACAAACATTTTTCACTTTCAAAAGTGAATTCAGTCGATCATAAGTTTCCTGAGAATTGTGTTTACACCAAAAGAGATAATTATACATTTGTTTTACACATGAGTTGTGGTGTTGATGAGCTACAACATGAGGTAGTAAACCCAGCATGAAAGTGACTAATAAAGTCAGTATGGTGGTTCTGGGGTGAGTTGAGCCACCTGCCCTATACACTTAATGGGTGTGTTTTGTCTGTATATGTCCTAATGATTAAATCAAGATTCTGGATGTTTATGATCACAGTAAGTAAGTTCTTACTTTAGCTTTACTTTCAAAGGGAAAGATGAGGGATTCTTCCCAAGATGTGACGTAGGCTAAAAGCAAAACTTCCCAAACCTCACTGAGTTGGTGGCTCAGTGAGAAGATGAAGACTGAGTGAAGGGGGAGGTGGGAGATGGATGGAAGGGAAGGAGAGGGGGGGCTCAACTTACCCCGCTCCTATGCTCAATTTACACGGGCTAAATTGTTTTTTTGGACATGCTATCAACACAGCTATATTTACACTCATTCTGTCTGTTTGTATAGAGGCACAACATCCTGAAATATCTGAAGATATATTAGTTCACAACAAAACTACAATTGTCTTGATGTAGTGATCCTGAATATGAAAAGTGACTCATCTCAGCCCACTCTCCCCTATGCTGAGGACGTGTTTCGGTCTTAGTGCTCTCATCAACCTCACCACCTTCAGCTGCTTTGAGCAGAAATGATATCATTTATGGAAGAGCAGCTAATACTTCACTGACTCTTCTCCCACTCTGCCCTGAGGTTCATAACCAATGATCCCTACACTATCCACCACTGCACTCTCTACCAGAAAGTTGGCTGGCCATCGCTGGCAGTGAGGAGAGATCAGCATTGGTTTTTATTCATCCATAAAGCTTTGTCACACCTACTGCCTCTGTATATATCATCTCTTTTAACCCAGACTTCACAAAGTATTGGAACCCGTTCACAGAATTGTTTTCTGCTATATACTTCATTTGTCAGAACCGAAATAGTTCTGACATATCATCATATAATCGTATAATGCACCACAGACATGGAATAATCTGTAAATGGTCTTAAAGTTAGAATTTTTACCATTAATACATCTCTTATCTCTGACATTGTTTTCTTTGAGTGTAACTGTTTTTAACTCCACTTGTCTGTTTTTATTCATGTTTTATTTTTTCCTAATGTTCTCTTCTATTTATTTCTTGTTTTTACCTTCTTGTTTTATGTTTTGTTGTGCTGCTGTTTTCTCGACACCATTGTAAATGAGGGTTCCTCCTAAATAGTCTCTCCAGGTAAAATAAGGTATAATAACCCAGGTTAAACTACAGGGACACATACAGATGGATGACACATTTTACTTCCCCACTAATCTACTCTGAAACCTCGGAGTCTTACAGTAGCCATTTAGTAACAAGACGTTGTGGAGTTCTTCTGCCACCAAGTGGACACATTCCAGTAATGAGGGTTGTTATTTTCTCTCGTCCAGATTCAGAGGAAACCGATGTGAGTTTCATCCCTATGTATCTGCTACACAGGCAGGGCTGGTAGGTGTTTAACTGAACTGAGATCAAAGCCTGAGAGCTGGAGACACCTGCTGGTCTAGCTCCATCAAAGGGCAGAAACACAGTCTCTTATGTTGTTTCTTATTTGTTTGACATGTGTGAAAAGAAAATATTGTGGAAACTCAGTTTCCTCTCAGATGGATTAGTGGCTAGCGCCGTAGCTAACAAGACACATCATGTGAATAAAAGCACTTTGGAGTAGTTGAAAGGATTTTTTTTCCGGTCAGTTAAGCTGAGCATATTTTAGATTTTCTCACTTCAACCTGATTAACCTGCATTTCTCATGATTTTGAATTTTTCTGTACAAGCTAAATTCCTGAATGTTACACACAGTACAACAACACACACACATACACACAGAGACACCCACTCACACACATCAAAGGAGCTGCAGTTACCATAGTATCAAGGCCAAGAGTCAAGAGCATGAGGAAGAAGATGATTGCCCAGAATGGAGACAGGGGAAGTCTGGTGAGAGCCTCTGGATACACCACGAACGCTATGCCTGGACCTAAAACACACACACACACAGAGAAAGAGAGAGCGAGACAGAGAGAGAGAGAGAGAGAGAGAGAGAGATACTAATATGTAAATGAAAATGCACATACACTGACTCTAGTTCAGGTTAGGAAGATTAAAGTCGCTGAGGTGTGTTTCAGTGAGCAGTGGTGGCCTACCCCTCCTGCCTGCTGCCGGCTCTGTGTCTTACCTTCATCAGCCACCTTCTCTATCGGCACCTTCAGCTCATGTGCCATGAAACCAATGACTGAGAAGATGACAAACCCAGCAAATATACTGGTGGCACTGTTTGTACACGTCACAATAATAGTGTCCCTGCAGGAGAAAAGAGAAAACAGAGAGAGAGAGAGGCAGAGAGAGAGGCTGAATGAGTGAGTGCTGTGATGTTTCAAACATGAAAATGTCATTTAATAATCTTTATGCTCTTTTATTTAACCCTTTGATGCACAACATATGCACACCCCTTCTAATGCATGACATGGGTCCAAAATGAGCCACATTCATTTCCCATGTGATTTCATGCTGAGCGACTGTTTCTTTGCTGTATTTTTTTAAATCGGTTTATTTAATGATTGAATATTCCAAGTATTATTTTAATATCTTTGTTTTTTATTAATGAGGTTATTATTTCCATTTTTTCTTTCTTTTTTTATGAACAAAAATGTCTCAGTGAGTGGACCAGTTGAAAAAACAAGCATAGAAAGAATACTTTAATTTTAGCCTTCACTCACCATCTATACCAACAGCTTCATACCAGACCATTGTTGCCTTGGTTACAATAATGACTCGTCATGACTTGGTCGTGTTTTGCCATTAGTAGCTACAGAAGCTATTGACATGTTCTATTGCAGTCAACAGCTAGAATATGTCAACAACTAGGTAACTAGTGTTTCAGTGCTATATCTGCTAAAATCAATGCATGAGGTGTGTGTGTGTGTGTCTTTGTCTGTATGTGTGTGTGTGTGTGTGTGTGTGTGTGTGTGTGTGTGTGTGTGTGTGTGTGTGTGTGTGTGTGTGTGTGTGTGTGTCTGTGTGTCTGTGTGTAGTAACAGCTCACCTCCAACATTGTTTCTGTGTGCATCTGTGTGCATAGTTCACCCAACCATACAACCTTTACGTGTGTACTGTGTGTGTGTGTGTGTGTGTTAATGAGTCTTTAAACCCTCTATGCCAGTATTTAACATTAACAGGAATAACTAAAGAGTCCAATTAAAAAGCAGAGACTGCTTTATGTGCGGCAAATTTGTTTCTATTATTAAATAGTCATGAGTGGGCCATGCTTCCCGGAGGAGCCTGTGCCTCTCTTACTATATAGATCAGTTTAATTTGTTTCTGTATCAGTGATAAATTTGGTAAATGCCAAGTACAAACAGCTACATGCACATACTGTTTAGAGGCACTGGGTTTACATCTACTCAGACCAATCATTTCTACACTCTTGGCTGCCTTTCACTAGTTTGGATGTAGTTCTCAAATCCCATAGTTTTCCAGATGCAGTGTCTCTTTTTAAATAAGTAGTCGGCCTCATGTATTTTATTGATTACTGATGTTTCCTTTTTGATTTAGTATCTACTGTACGATTGTTTTTGTACAATCATTTTCATATTGATTTATGTGTCCTATCTTTCTGTTTGAGGCAGTTTGATAGACACTAGTTTTCCAGGTGTCAAGTGTCATACAGTAAATTCCAGAGCTGTACTTTGACTTAACATCATTTAGAATAAATTTACTAAATGTCACTGAGCTTCTTCAGTTTCTGAATTCTGCCTCACTGAGGCACATGGATAGGAAAGAGCCATCGCTAACATTACTTAAAACACCTGTAGCTTTTCCAATACCTCATGACAAATGTAAAATGGTCTATAAACTGTCTGTGGACTTCATTCACATGAGACATTTTGACATATTACAGTAAAAAGCACAGGTGATGTTGTGAATAACAGCTACATTCGATTCGGGCGAGCAAGTTGCACGGTCCTGGTGTTGTGTGTGTGCTGTCTCACTGACTCAGTGTTATTGGACGCTTGATCCATCATTGACAAGTATTTTGATACTTTTGATACTTTTGATTTTCCATTGTGTGGATCATAACCACCTGTGTGATGAACTGTGTACTTGATGAAGTTTATTGTGTTCTGTGGTGTTTACTCTGCCTGAGCTTGAAATGTTGGGATATTGAATTGACTCTGAGTCTTATTCTACAGTGTGCAGATCTTTTCAACTCCCATTGCCACTCATAAGTCAGATAGTGTTGTAGTATTAAGGAAAATTGAAAATAAGAAATTATGAAAACCCCAGATGTTTGGAGTTGCCAGTGTTACCAACAAAGTTACCAACAAAGCATTCATCAGTTTTTAAAATTTGGCAAAGAGGTGAGTTTTTATGTGGTTTTAGTAAACATAGAGTCTGCCTATTGAGAATGCTTTGAAGCTCATCTGTCACCAGCAGATATTCAAGAGAGATACTTTTATGTATTCATGCTTTTTGTCAAAAAGCATAAATACACTTAAGCATGTGTTAACTTTGTGAACACCATAAATTACAGTACATGCACCCCTTTAATAAGATATTATCTCCCATTCACTGTTGTTCACTTTGCCTACACACATGACCATAGAGATGACCCTCTACCCTTTGATTTTCTTCTCTCTTCCAGCTTCAATTGCGTATCGTTTTGGATGATGGCGTTAGCTGTGGGTGAAGTGGACGCAGAGAAAACGCCGGACAAAGAGACATACACAGAGGTAAGACGAGAGAGATGGGCAATGATTGGATTTGTGCTGTGAAGAACAGATGTAGAACTCTTCTCGTGTCTGAAGAGCGCACAGAACCCATGTGTGGCCTCAAGTAACTGGACACCAGGTGTGTTTGTTTAATAACGTCAAAGGAACGGGAAGAAAGGATAGACAGAAAGTCTGTAATATAACTAAAAGATGAAAGAGAGCAAATGAACAGTGGGAAACCTCATACAGACGTGTGCTCGCCTGTGGTGGACTCAGGTGTTAAAGTACACTCCCATTATACTTAGGAGTTGTCAGAAATTTCATCTCATGCTTTTTCATTAACTTTGCTTTTGAATCTCCCTTCAACTTGAACCTCCCCATGCTCCTTTTTGTACCCAAACCATTGAATAATCATGACAACCATTCAGTATATTCATTACAAATGATCAAAGTAAATGCTGCTGGAGTTCAGGGATACAAAAATGTATTCAAATTTACAAACAAGTTTGCACATTTCTATCACTGTGAGAAAGTGTGTATGTCCTTAGGCCTTAATTCTCATTTGTGTTGATCAGTATTATTTACATATTTGGTCAAATAAATGAAGATGGAGGGAAATATACAGCTCTAGCAGTAAAACAAAAGATTACTAAGCTGATACTGCTGCTAGAATAACAGATGTATCACATGATGAAACAAGCCATGAAAGGATATAACGCAGCATCACTTTGTTTCTATTTCATATGAAGACATGACACCCAGCCACACTGCTGACAGAGCCTTCAGGCAATTCATGTTAAGTGGCAATACCTTTATCATCAGCTAACAAGTTAAAAGTAGACGGTTGTTTAATTTACGACTTCTAATCTTACCTAATTTAGTAGTTATATTGCATCTGGATGATGACGTGAAATTGTAATAGTGACAGTAGTGATATTATGTTATACCATAAATGTAACATACCTGGAGATTTTGCTAAGCCCTCTGATGAAAAAATGAAATATGACATTTAAGTTAATAATTGCTTATAGGCATGCACTTTATTCATACACACAGTATTGTAGAGTACAGTATTTTGAGAGATTTTGTTTTCTTTGGGATTTTTTTTATTCAGGATGTGTATTTGACATCTTTTTTTTTTAATGTTTCAGGTTTTGTTTTGGTTTTTTTGATATCTCCAGAATTTCAATTTTTTTTTATATGAACATACTCAACATGCTTCCTCTTTCTCTCTTCCTCTATCTGTTACTTCCTCCATGTGTTTTTATTGTTTCCATCCTTCACCATCATACAGACGTCTGTATTTCTATTAATTCACTTTTGGCTGCCACTAAACACAGAGGCACTACAGCAGGGCAGCGGGAAGACATGGGGTCCAGGGGTGGGGGTAAGACCTCAGGCCTGAGGGCACACAGCCTTATTGTGGGGTTACAGGGTGTGTATGTGGTAGTGTGTGTATGTGTGTGTGTGTGTTTGCTGCTCCTCTAGCCTGTTCACATTTTGTGTGCGTGCTTTCAAATGAATGCATGAATATGTGAAAGAGTGTCACATGTGGGAGTGTATTTGTGCACACGTTTGTGTGCATTTGTGTGAATGGATGAATGTGTGTGGCTGTGTGTATGTGTGCGTGTGTGTGTGTGTGAATGGAGGCCCCTGGCCAGGCCATACGTTATTGATGCCCCTGCCTCGGGGTACGTCGGGGGAAATGGATGTGTGCATGTGTGTGGGAGCGTGCTTGTGCATGTTTGTGTGTGTGCACAGGGGGTCACGTTGTGTCGTCAAACGGCGGCTGGTGAAAGATGGCCGGGGCTGATATGATCAGTCATCTGTTGATCAAGATGTACTGCTGCCGCCTCGTCACACTTTCTCGCTTAGAATTTCACTGTTAACTCGCTCTCTTTCACTTCTCTCTCTCTCTCTCTCTCTCTCTCTCTCTCTCTTTGTCTCCCTCAACACGTCTCTTTTTCATTTGCCTTTGAATTTCACTCTTGCCTTCTTTTTTCTCCTCATCTTTTCATTTTTCGATGGCTGTTATTGTAATTACATTCAACAGTTTTTTGTAGCTTTAATACAGAAATCATGTTTAAATAAGAAAATGGCAGAATAAAGAATAATGGGAAAGCAAAAAGGAAATGAGCTTCAGGAGAGATACTCCTAATAATTGTAAAAAGAAGAGGGACCATCACAGTTAAACATGCTAAAATGAAAAGATGTATTTATTATGGTTATGGTATTTCTATTTCTTTTTCTCACACTCTGGACTTCCTCTGATTTCCATTCTCTCAGTGCTGCAGTCCTGCCTCTGTAGTTGTTCTCTAGTTTAATTTTTTCATTATTCCACCCTGCTTTTCCTTCTTCATCTCCAGGTTATTCAGTATGTTTCTTTCTTTTGAACATCAGTATTTCTTCCTCATCGCTTGTCTGTTTCTGACAGACTGTTGCTTTCCCTCTTTTCTGATGCCTCCTTCACTCACTGCAACACGTCTGGCTATTGTTTCATGTGCCTGATGTGACTTTGTGGTTCTACAGTATTGATGTCCACATGTGTTGTGTGTCTTTATAATCTGCAGTGTTTTCCCCCTTAGGTCGCTCAATATTGTTCTCCTCTGTCAGCTCAGTGCTCTCGTGCCTCTGTCTCTTTCACTCAAGTCTTTTTCTCCCTTCATTAAAGTGTCAGATTACACACACACACACGCAGAAGACAGTAACACACAATTACACTTCCATGCTCAGTAACTCAAGCAGATGTTCAAATGCACATACACACTGCCAACATGAGACACACATCCACACACGCACACACACTGCGGTAAGTAGGTAATGTGCTGCAGAAACAGTGGTTAACTGTAAAACACCAGTCTAAAGTGCTCTGCTCTGCGGTGAATAGCTAATGGGCTTCAGAGAGTTTGGTTTTTTAACCTTAAGGTGCTGTTGTTTTCTGTGGTTAAAAGATAATGGGGTTTTACTGTGTGGTTCAGAGGAGTGTGTGTGTTTGTGCTGTATGTTTAGTTTATGCTCATATAGAGTTGCTAATAAACAAATTGCTTTTTACTAAAAGCAAATAAGCACAGACTGAAAATCACTTGAGCTTCTTCCTGGTGTTAGGCTGTTTTCTGAGAAAGTGAGCTGGAGCTTGTTACATAATGCCTGCGAGTAATAAGATTGTATATTCTCTTCTTTCATCATAATATTCATATAATTTTAATGGAAGTTATCTTATTTATTTATTTTATCAGCCACTCCTCATCATCTTCCATGCTATGAAAGGTCATCCTTTTTCAACACGAATTTGGCTTTTAAAACCGCCTCCACTTCTCCCTCTCCCTCTGTGTGGGGACACATACTGAACACGTGCTTGTGCAGTGGCCACTGCTAAAAAATAACAGATCAGATGATGTGAAACTTGGGACAGTTTCATTCATTTAAACCCCCAAATTCCCAGGTTGAAAATGTTGTGATGTTGTCTTTCTGGTCATATCACTATCTGTACATTGGTTTGAGCACTGCAGCGTACACAGTCTGATCACCCATGTTATACACTACAGGGTTTAGGTTTATTACAGAAGGAGACCTCATGAAAAGATGGCTTAGACCTGAGTGGGTTAATACTTACTGTGTTATCAAGGATAATTAAATAAGCTGCATGGTCAGTTGAAGGCATTAAATAGACCCTGTGATCTGTGATTGGTGTTGTCTGATATTGGTTTCAGTGTTCAGATTGAAGCTAGAATCCTGATTGGAGCACCCTTCACGCTGGCACGCCTGTTTATATGTCCGCTTAAATCAGCCGGTGCCATGTTGGTGTTGTTTTCTGTGGGAAACAGATAATGTCTTTACAACGTGTGGTTAGAGTCAAGACGAGTACAGTTCAGTGTGCACTGACCCCAACAGATGCATAATGTAAAAGCACTGACCACAGTGATGTGTTAGTGGACTAAATGACTGTATTAATGGTTCTCAATGCACAGAGGGAGGGAGGGAGGCACTAAGAGGCATGAAAAGTGCTTTAAGTGAATATGTCCAGCAGTGATTGGATGTGTGTGAGTTTTTGTATCTCCATAACTGTGAGTGGAGCATGTCTAGAAAATCACAGGTATTCTGTTAGAGGCAATGTGGTGGGTTTATAATCACTAGTTGCTATGTTACATTGCTTAATGGTTGTGAGCCAGTTGGCAGCATATTAAGCAATTAAGCAAATTAATTAGAATCTTTTTGTACACTGTGGTGAAAAGTTAAGGGGGAGCTCTAGTGGGTTTCATTTTATCAGTAATGACTCTGCTGTTGTTGAATTTATATAAGCAATGGAAACTAGCTCGCTAACGAGCAAACGCACAAAAAATGTTGAAGTGTAGTGCTTTGTCTCTGTGTTTGAGCCTAGCAGATTTTAATGCCTGTTAAAGTGAGAAGCAACACTTTCCTCCTTTCCTGTTGTGCCTGATATCCAGTCAGTTTACAGATACTTGTTCAGTTTACAGATATGTGCTGCATCAGTTGTTGGTGCATATTGCACAGGTTGGAGGAGTGTGTGTGTGTGTGTGTGTGTGTGCGTGTGCTTTTCATTGTCTGACATGTCTGTCTGCTTCATGTCATTGTGGTCTAAGATTTGTCCCCTAGACGAGTAACATTATCTACATCTCTCTTTGCCCCCCCCTTTTCACTCACTTCCTTTTTTCTTGTTTCCTTCTCTCTCCTGCCCTCTCTACCATTCGCCATCCCTGATTTTCTTTTGAACATAAATCTATTCACCCCCTTCTTCCATCAGCACTCACTTCCTCCCTTAGTTCTGTAATGTCTTGGCAAAGTTGTAAACAACTGTCATATCTGCCCTTCTTAAATAGCCTTCACAGTTACACCAGTGAGCACACACACACACACACACTTTTGCACACACACACTCACACACACACACAAGCATATCTCATCAATGTTTCAGAGGGAGGGCTGAATATCAGCTAGCTATACCTCATACCTAGTCCTCACTTATTTACATCCGGCTGCCCCTGTGCCACTGAAACCTCAACAGCAACATCAATGATTCATTGGCCAATGTTTTAGCAAAATGCATGCCTCCTCTGTCGATACAGAGGAAGAGACGAGGGAAAGAGGAGGAGGGGAAGGATGGGAGAAAGGAGAGAGGGTAAGGAGGCATCAGTGAGGAAGGAGACAGGAGGCCAGAGAGAGGGAAAAAACTGCATTGGAATTGTAAGGATGAGAAGGTTAAAGATACCCCACGGAGGTTGCTTTTGGTTATAAAAGAGTCTCATATTAATGTGGATGAATCTACATTACCCACACTTGTTTGTGTGTGTCCATAAATATATCGTTTTATCTTTGTAGTTATTTTGATGTTATTATTTAGTGGTCGACTCGCCCAGCATTTCCTCGGAAAGACAGAGCGATTTACAGCAACCGACTACGTGCAGAAAACGAACAGAGTGAGAAGCTTCTCCGCACTGGAGACAGCTGAGGCAGGAGGAGCAGCTCGGTGTCCCTACCCTCAGTGGTCCTGGTGCTCCACGTCTCTCTCACACTGCTAAAACTGCTCACAGAAAAGTTAGTCTGGAGCCCTGACGCGCAAACCAGATAAGCATCTTCACGACAATATGCGCTAGAGCTCATGGGAAATGTAGTCTTCATTCCAGCCAAACATGAAAGTTCTTCAGAGGGGCTTTAAGGAGAGCAATGAATTTGTTGGAAAGGAGATAAAAGTGGAATCTCTTGTAAATTAGATGAAATTATTTTTGTTGAGTGAGTGAATGAAGCACCCTTATTAACCCCTTAAGCCTTTGGCCTAGTGCTTAAACTACCTTCAAAATAACTATAAAAAGTGCAGTCATGTTGGAATCAGTCCATGTAGATATTTTTGTACATACATGACGGGATGTTTAGTACATATTTCAACATGTATTTATGTAAATTAACATATTGTCATTATGTTAATAGAAAACCTCATGTGGTTTACTTGTATTTTAGGGTTGTCACGATTCTCAATACTTCGGTACAAAGTCAATGTCAACACGCAAAAAATATGTCTGTATGCGTTTTTTTCAGTACCATGAGTACTGGATATACAACTGTGCCCTCGGTGGGCTGGGTGGATTCCTGTCAGGACTGATGCAGGCAGTATACGCACCTGAGTCTTAGCAGAGAAATAATCAATCATTCAGTAAGTTTAACACAGGCAATGACCGGCGGTCTTCCATGGTCATGGACTTTTGTCCTGCTAATGTCATGATTACTGTACTCTCTCTACTCTCTTCCCCTCCTGATAAAATGTAACTATGCAAGCATGCAATGTAACAAGCTGCTCATGTCATGGGGTTGTTTTTACATGGTCAGGGAAGTGATGAGGAGAGAGATTGAGAGGGATGAAATGAAAGGAAGAGCAAAAGGAAAGTGAGGAATGGAAAACAGTAGAGATGGGATGGGAGAATACATGGGAAGAAAACAGCATTGACTGAATCGTAGTAAGGTCTCTTTCCCTCACCCTTCAGTCATTAAAGGATGAGAAAGTGAGGAGTTGAGTTGGAGATGAATTGGGATGCCTGCTGAACAGTGAAGAGAGAAAAGGGAGAAAAAGGAGAGAAGTAACAAGGAAGTCAAGGAGTAGATGAGGAAAGGATAGCAGGAAAGGTGGGGGTGTCAGAAGAGGGAAATGAAATAAAGAAAAAACTGAATGAGGGAAGGATGGAGGGAGGAAAGCGAGGAGGAGGGCTTGAAGGATAAAGGAGAGGGGACATAAGGAGAGAGAAGAGAATGATCAAGAAAGGAGGAAGCTAGAGAAAACGGATAGGAGAAGAGGAGAGAGGAGAAGAAGCCAGGAGGAGGATCAGCAGACAAAATAAAGGAGGAGTGGTGCATCCTCCACCGCCTCCTCTCTTCCCCTGCTTTTCTTTCTTTTCAGCGTCCAACACTTGATCCCTCTTTTACGGATGAAACATGGTCTTTTTTATCTTATTTTTGTCAGAAATCAATGACATTCTGCAGACACACACAGACACAGGAGTCCGATATGTCTTTTACTCTTTAGATTTCAGTAGAATATGACCCCGCTTTCCTCCTGGGGCTTTAAAGGAGATCACAGACATTTACACATTGATTTTAAAAAATGTACCTGCGTTTTCAGATTGCGGTATGTGTGGTTTTGCGGTGTACAGTTACGCATGTCAAGAGAGGAGTTGAAGCCAAATGGGCAGGAAGTATGTTAGCACTACTTTACTGTAAAATATGTAACCAGCAACTCTTTACTTTTGATTATATCTCCAGTCCATTTCCTCTTTTTAATTTGAATTCTTTTCGGGATACAAACGATATTGAGTTGGACTGAATTGATTCTTTTATCAGGTTAAGAACAGATGAACTTTTCTCACTTTTGTCTTTTCTGCATAGCTTTCCTCATTAATAAGATTTTTTTTTTTAATGTTATTGTGTTTTAAATGTTGAATATTACTGTGATACATGTTAAATATTACATGTTAACCATGTAAAATCACCAAGCATCATTAATGAAATGAAATTTTCAATCAGAGCAACAAAAAAAAAAACAAACCAGAAAGACAAACAGGGGGCAGAGAGAGACCGACAGATGGAGGAAGCCGGGTAGTTGGCCTTGACTTTGAGGAAGAGTTGTTACAGGGAGCAAGGACGAGACACCGCTGCTGTGTTTCTCACTCTCTCTCTCTCTCTCTCTCTCTCGCTTTCTTTCTCTGTCTCTCTTTTTCTGTCATTTTGCGCCCAGGGTGAAATTATGATAATAAGAGAAAGGAAAAGCTATTACTGTGGCTGCTCTCTCATTATGTAAATGATATTAAACAGGCCCTCTGTGTGTGCATATGTGTGTGTTTCTGGTGTATATGCAGGCCTGCGCAGCTGAGCAGCCAGGTGCATGTGCCTGCCTACATGTTTGTGTGTTGCCATGTTTCTGTCTGTGTGCGTGTCTGACTTGTGTGTGTGTGTGTGTTTGTGTGATTGTTTGGCTGTGTTGGCATGTTGAAATACTGTGCGAATGTGTGTGTGTGTGTGTGTGTGTGTGTGTGCGCGTATCCTGGGGCTATGGGTGCTAATCTCCACACAGTGATTACAAGGTGTCAAACTCCCCCACATTGATTATGACATGTTAATTACACACCATGTTTCCACCTGCTCAGATGGCCCAACACACACATTAATGGATGTACTGTATTTGTGTGTGTGTGTGTGTGCTGTTTAAGTCATTTATATATATTTAAAATTCTCCTTTTTCACCGAGTTGAGGCCAAAACTTTGGCCTGTCCTGGTTTTGACCAATCCACGGATTCAATGAAATCAAAATGGTTTCTATTCCTCTGAGTACCATTGTGCTTATTTCTGTTATCTTTTGCTCATTTGTGTTTTTATACAAGCTTGACCATGACTGTGATGACTTGACACCTGCATCAGGTAATCCAGCCACAGAGCCCAGATAGTTTTGTTTAAATTTTGAAACTTTCTCAAGTAAAAGAAAAAACGAGTGTAACTTAACAACACTTTGCCAGTAAGTTATTCAGCTGTTCAGCAAACTATTATTTAGCAGATAGGAATAGATAATATGCTGATATAAAAAAACACAGGTAATTAGGGCTGACCCCAAATAGCCAACCAAGGGTTAGTCGACCAATAAGTCATTAGTCGACCAAAACTTCAATTGGTCACAAAAAAAAAACCAAAAAAACATTTGGAGCCGGGTCTGTTCCAAAGTTATTGTGTTACATCCAGTTCATAAGCTGTGTGATGTGTTGAAATAAATAATCAGAATGTCCCGACAGTCAGTCTCCTCGCTTATTTTTCTCACACATTCATAAATAATTGTCATTATGTGATGACAGATGTTACAGTTCTACTTGAAAATCAGTTTAATGTTCAGTCTCCTCTCT